>CAWUER010000683.1:0-32600 GCA_963921195.1 Pegoplata infirma | reverse complement strand
TCCTTTTTTGTAGGCTCTCTAATAAATAAATCCTTGGGTTAAAATCCTAAATCCATTGAGTATATCCAGAAATATTTGCAAAATAATTTTTTTCATACATTTGATGATTTTTTGTTAAAATTATAAAAAAAAAATAAGTATTTTTGTCTCCTAAACCCGAATCTGGCATCTGAAAAATCGTATCAAATAGCACTGTCGAGATAAAGGCATTTTAAAGTTTTGTGGACCAAGCCATCAAAACCCACAAATTTATTAATATTGGAAAAGTGTCTGTTAAAGTTATTCACGTTTTATGCTTATAACTCTCCAACTTTCGCAATAAATTTTCCGTTTAATGCAGATATGTTAAGAAGAACGTGAGGTTAAAATCGAAAATCCGTTTACTATATCCAGTAATATTTGCAAAAGAAGCCAACTTTGCTGGTCTTGAGTGCTTAATCCGCAAAAACTAAAATGTCTATATCTCGAGAAGATGATTCAATAAAGTTTTTTTCATGACAGATTCGTGTTTAGGAGGCCAAAATACTTTAAGAAATGTGTTTTATTTTTTTTTTTATTTTATGAATAAAAAAATGCAGTTTCGGGTCAAAATTTTGATTTCTTTTGCAAATATTTCTGGATATACTCAATGGATTTTGGATTTTAACACCAGGTCTCTGAAGTGTCTACTTTTCACATGAAGTGTCTACTTTTCATATATGCTTTGAACAGGCAGTTTAATGCAAAATTTGGATATTTATAAGGGCATAACCAACACGAGGATATTTTGAACTTCCTTATAATTTTCTGATGGTATCTTTAATCGTATCGAGTCCGGATTCCTTTGCAAAAGTTAGGTAATTTTATTGGGAATTCGAATTAAATAACACAGGTTGACAAAATTTGAACTTTTTCAATTTGCCTGACCTTTGACAACTGATTTATATGGATTTTAGTGTGCTGATTCCGAATCTGTTATCCAATTGTTTCCATCAGCTCGCGTTCGCGAGAAATCGCTGATAAAAAGTCGAAAAAGTGCGCTTTTTACCAATTTTGTTTGTCTATAATTTCCAAAAGAAATTTTAGTGCCTCAGTTTTAAACACGAACTTAACTATATTAGATGCCTGTATTCCAAAACTGGTATTAGGTTTTTTCTGACAGCTTTCACTTTTTGGATGTAAGTCAAGTGTTGGTAAATATAGACTCACAAACATTTAAAAAACAGCCTATTTTCAAAGTTTCCTTAGGCTATATCTCGAAAACTAGAGCTGACCCAAAAAAAACGGTAGCCAGATTTGAAATCAGCGTACCCCTAATACCCAATATTAGCTATCAGAACCCGGGCAAAAAAAAAGTGTTGCCCTGTGTAATATATGAATAACTTTAACATACACTTTTCCAATTTAGATTAAGGAGGCCAATTTACTTTTGAAAATGTTCTCTAGAAGTCTGTGCAAAAAAAGGCTGATTTTTGTAGAGTAGTGTTATTTATTATTCGAGCTTTAAAATTCTATTTTAAGAAACTCAAGGTCATATTTTTTTTCCTGATCATTACGATGTTATTCTCAAAGTAACAATTTTCAAGAAACTATTTATAAAGTTGTTTGTTTTAAATTGATTGGTTTGGTCATTTTGTAAGACTTAATCGACATGTGTTTCAGAATTCATCAAATTCCATGTTTAGACCTGTTTTATTTTTATAAATTGTAAGCATTTTTGTGGAGAATACCAAAAGAATAAGGTTAAAAATTGGAATAATTTGAAATCCGCGAAACTCAAAGAACACTTTGCAACACGACTTTGAATCTTGGAGGGGACCAACAAAAAAAAAAAAATGAATGTATACCAATAATAGACCACAACTCCTAAAGGGTTTTGAAAACTTAGCTCGAGTTCTTTTTTATGACCCACTGAAGTTTGTAATTTTTTTTTCAAAGGCGTTTTGAATAAGTCGAAAACAAATAAATAAATCTAATGCTGAGGTAAATAATGATAATATATGTCTTCAATAAAATTTGGTGGCGGTTATTTTCTTAACATAATAACAGACTTTCTCCCATTTTTAGGGTAATTCTTGTCAATTTCTCAAATATTCTCATACCACACAACTAAAGCGTGCATTTAAAGAATTAAAGTGTTGCACTCAAAATATTTTGTATTTTTGTATGAAAAACAAGTGATAAAACAATTGAAAACGATCCCAGTAATTATTCAGTTGTTTTAACAAGCATCAACATTTACTTTTTACTGTTAATAAAATTTTCTAAAATAAATATCATTGAACTTTAAAAAATAACATCACTTTCATTTTTTTTACCCACAAATTCGAAAAAAAAATAACCTACTCAAATATTAAAAATTAATGATTAGTGTGCTATTTTTACCAACAAATTCAAAAAAATTTCCTTCGAAAACATTAAAAACAAGTGATTCGTGGGATATTTTTTACAATTTTTTTATTGAATTATATTTAAAATTTTTTTTTTCAAATTTTCTCATTGCACAACAATTATTATTTCTCAAAAAAATAATTAATATGGACTCAAGCCGAACTAAATAAAAATTCAGTTTAAAAATTTTTTAATAAAATTTTGGGGAATCGATCCCGCAATCAACTACATTCTGGCCAGACACTCTACCCATCGTGCCAAAGTCACTTGATACAAACATGTTTTTATATTTTTATAAACAATTTTTGGAATTTTTTTTTCGACAAAAAAATAACCCACACAAGTACGTAAAAACTAATGATTTATCTTTATAAAACGCCAGCAATTAAAAAAAATAACGAACATAAATCATTAAAAATTAAAGAAGAATCATTTATTTTTACTTACAGAACAAAAATAAATGACTTTAAAAATTAATTGCTAATGAAAGTCTTTATTTTTTATGTTGTTATTTTTAAAACAAAGAACAGAAATAGTCATTTAAAAAAACTGAACATTGAACAAATGTTTTTCTTTTAAAAACGATAAAACGTAAAACTTTTAAAATAAATGTTAAACTACAAACAGTTAATGACATAATTTTTTGAGTGTAAGTAATTTCAAGGGATTTCTTCAGTAAAAATTTGATGCTGGTTCTTTTCCTGGAACATATTAGGGACCGTGTTTGTCCTTTTTTCAAATACCCTCAAAGAACACAACCGAAGTGCGTTGAAAGGGGTTTCAGCATCAAATTTCACTAGGAGTTGTCAAAGACCAAAAGTTCGTTCCAAAAGTGCAGAAAGCTTAAAAAATGTAAAATTTTAAAGTATGTTAGTGAAGCAAAGATTTGAAAATTTTTATAAAATAAAGTTTTTAATTTTTAAGCATTTTTCTTATATCGCAAGAACTTTTGACCTTTGACAACCCTTAGTAAAATTTTATGCAGAAAATGGTTGTAGACCCTTTTAACGCAAGCTTTAGTGGAGTTCTATTAGGATATTTGAAAGAAGGACCAAAAATACGTATCAAAATGGGCGATAGAGGGTTAATATGCTGTAAGAAATTAATGTTATTTAGCTAAGAAGCAGATTTATAACATTTTATAAATAAATAAATCAATTACTAACCACTATTTTAGAAAACAAGAGGTACGACCATCATTTCTATTTATTTCTGACATGCTGAACCGAATGGCGTACTCCGTTTTTCGATGTATGGTACAGTTTTCTTGCAAAATGTCGTTAACGATTTGCTGATTTCGAACCAATTTTTTAACAAAAAAATTTGCAAAGTTTAGTGTTGGGTGATTCCATGTCAAACCGCACAGAAAACTGTGATTTTCGGATTTGTCACCTCCGATTTTTATGAAATTCGCAAAAAATATTTCACATGCGTTGTTTTCATAAAATGATTACCTTACAGGCTCCAAAAATTTTTAGTTTTCGAAATATGGCGTCTTGAAAATTGGCAAAAACGTAAAATTTTCAATAAGGTGCACATAAAAAGTCACCCATAACTTTAAAACTATAAAACCCACAATTACCAAATAGGTACCATTTGAAAGCTGAAAGGATTACCTTAAAAGTGACATTCACAATTTTTTCTTCTAATGAAAGGTCAAAGGTCATATTTCAATGTGTAATGTTCAAAGACCTATATCTCAAAATCCGATATTTTTAAAATTCTCAAAAAAATATATGATAACAATCAAGTCTTTCCCTACATTTGCATCAAAATTTCAGGGTGGACACTCATATGGTTCCAAAGTTACAGAAGAAAATGTGCTCGAAGGCAAGGTTTTTTCTACGAGTTCATATAAAAAATATTGCACAAACAAAACAATATACATAGTCGTAAACAAAGGTGCGGGCATAGAACAAGGCTTAAAACTTTTTATGTATTTTGAGTTATATTGTAGGGGCTTTCTTGTTCTTTTACAAGGAAAGTCCTCGAAAGTGAACATACCTGATTTCTTTAAAATTTATACACAAGCTAGAAAAAATAAGTCTAAAATCAATCAGTCTGAGCTTGTCGGCCAAAATTCAGGTTAAACGGGGTTAAAAATTACCCGTTTTCAGTTATTTTAAAGTTTAGGTACTTTATATTGATGCCATATATAACAGATCGGTTTCATTCGAAACCTATATTCTTCCATAGTAGGGAAATAGGAATGGGGTGGGGGAACCGTATGTTCAAAGCGGAACAAAGCTCATAAAAAAGAATATAATCAAGCATAAAAATGGTTTAGAAATGAAAATATAATGTTTCGAATTTCTTTGAATTTTTGCCTTATTTTATTTTGGACACACTAATAAAGATTTTTTATACCCTCCAACTACAGTATGGGGGTATACTCACTTTGTCATTCCGTGTGTAACGCATCGAAATATCGGTCGGGGACCCCATAAAGTATATATATTGTTGATCAGTGATCGATTCTAAGACATTTTAGCGATGTCCGTCCGTCCGTCCGTCCGTCCGTCTGTCCGTCCGTCCGTCCGTCCGTCCGTCCGTCCGTCTGTCCGTCCGTCCGTCCGTCCGTCTGTCTGTCCGTCCGTCCGTCTGTAGTTAACACGATGCAGTCCAAAATAAAAAAAGCTAGACCCTTCAAGTTTGGCACAAATATGTCTTATGTTCCTAGGCAGGTTTAGTTCGGAAATTGGCCAAATCGGACCAGGGGGAAAAAAGTTCCCCCTTGAAGAACTAAACCAACCTCTAAAAAAATACACTTTTTTACATGTTTTTTTTTGTATTTTTGTTAATTAAATGAAACATTTGGTATATTTATCGCGATGGGAAGGTGCTCTCAACGCCCCCACTGCCCCTATCAACCACCCCCCCCCCCCAAAAAAAAAGAAACGCCCCTGACAAGTTTTTGTTTTTATTTTTTTTTTACATTTTGGAGGGTATAATAGATTCGGCACAGCCGAATTTAACACTCTCACTTGTTTTAATTCGGATGAAACCCGACCTGTTAGAAAAACTGCCAACCCGGGTAAAAATGAAATATATATGATCATATATGAAGATATATGGATCATATATGGATTTATATAACCATATATTATCATATATGCCTCCATATATGTTCATATATGATCTGATCCGAAAATTGGCCTGATATGACCTCATATCGGGCCAATTTTCGGATCAGATCATATATGAACATATATGGAGGCATATATGATAATATATGGTTATATAAATCCATATATGATCCATATATCTTCATATATGATCATATATATTTCATTTTTACCCGGGAATAAAAAATTCATGTGATTGCTTAATTTAAAAAGAAAATAGTACCAATAATGAATTTGTTTTAAAAAAACTATACATTTTTAACAAAAACAATTATGCAACAAATAAAATGTCTCAAACAGACGCCAAAATTTTTTTTTCAAATGAAACGGATCTGATATAAGTGGCATCAATGTACCTAAAAGTTAAAATTTACTAAAAATCGGTCATTTTTGACTCCCGTTTAACCCTTTAAAACTAAATTAAGAACAATAAGCCCAGACAGGTCTATGTTAGATATTTGTTGTCTTTCATGGGCATAAATTTCAAAGAAATTACGTATGTTCACTTTGAAGATTTTCCTTGTAAGAAAACAAGAAAACCCTACGATTAAATTCCGTTTTGATAGTGAAATCAAATTCAGGAGGTCGAAATATTAATAAATACTGGGTTCAGTTTTTAGGTCCGTCCCATTGTTTGTTTAATGCTAGCAGCATGCTAGCATGTTATGCTGCTTCGTGTGTGTAAGCTTTTGCATGTGAACTCGTAGAGAAAATCTTGACTTCAAGCACGTTTTCCTCTGTAACTTTGAAACCATATGAGTGTCCACCCTGAAATTTTGATACAAATGTAGGGAAAGACTTGAGTGTTATCATATATTTTTTTAAGAATTTTAAAAATATCGGATTTTGAGATATAGGTCTTTGAACATTAGACCTTGAAATATGACCTTTGACCTTTCGTTACAAGAAAAAATTGTGCATGCCACTTATAAGGTAATCCTTTCAGCTTTCAAATGATACCTATTTGGTAATTGTGGGTTTTATAGTTTTAAAGTTATGGGTGACTTTGTATGTGCACCTTATTGAAAATTTGACGTTTTTGCCAATTTTCAAGACGCCATATTTCGAAAACCGAAAAGTTTTGGAGCCAGAAAGGTAATGATTTTAGGAACACTATCCATTTGCAATATATTTGTAAAATTTTATTTAAATAGAAGGTGACAAATCCGAATGCTGTGTGGTTTGAGGTGGATTTGCCCTGTTATTTAATAAAATATTCAGAATGAAATTCAAAACCCGCATTAAAATAATTCAATTGGTTAACAAAATTTAAAAAAAACTGTAAAATACGTCGTTTTTCAGAGCTTTGTTTAGTTTTATAAGGGGAACTTTTTTGCTTCTGGTCCAATTTTGTCAATCTCCGAACTTAACCAACCTATGACAATAACGCATAATAAGAACAACTTGGGGCTAAATTAAGAAAAAGAGAGAGGATTACAATTGCAAAAGAATAATACTGGGCCAGATCGTGGCCTCTATGGACGCTGATTTCCACCAGCGTCATCCTTCATAACCTAAGCTAACCCAGCTAATTGTAAGCTACATAACAAGACGAATACCAAATATGGATGAATTTTCTCTACAAAAATTAGAAAAATCAAACACTGCTCTAGCCTACTACTACGC
This sequence comes from Pegoplata infirma, assembly GCA_963921195.1. NCBI lineage: Eukaryota > Metazoa > Arthropoda > Insecta > Diptera > Anthomyiidae > Pegoplata > Pegoplata infirma. Next base: position 25,479 of record CAWUER010000683.1, on the reverse strand, counting down.
ATACACGGATACACTTTCGCACGAACAAATGTTAAGTACAATACCACATAGTTGAGCCCCTCGTCTTTTATGCGGTTTTTTGTGTTAAGGAAAAATGTTCAGACTTTTTTATTATTTTATTTTCTGTTTTTTAGATGATGTTGTAATGTTATTTCAACATTTTCTAAGTTATAATAATAGAGTGCAACATGCGTTTATTGTGGTTGTATTGTAAATTTTAAAATAAATTTATTCTATTTCACTTTTTTTAATGTACAATAATTTTTTGCAAAAAAAACTTGTTTCTTTGTAGAGGACCCAAATGGAAATTTGTTAAGGAATTAAGAATCAACTTTTTTTAATTTAAAAAAAAAAAGTTCTGTCAGATGATGTCACTTAGTTTCTTAAGAAATGTTAAGTTATTCTTTATATTTATCTGTTAAATTATCAGAATTTTTTTTGAACAAGAATTAAAAATGTTAAACTTTAGTTAAATGAGGCGTATTAGTGATATTATCTTAATTCAATATACAGTCAAACCCGGTTATAACGAACTCCGAGGGACCAGTAAAAATAGTTCGTTATAAGCGAAGTTCGCTATAAACGGGGTGTATTTTATATCAACCTAGTTTTATTTCCAAAAAAATAGATCCAATTTTCTTGTATTTGATGTTTTGTTTAAAAGTAAAGTAATTATTGCGAAGAAAACATTAAAAATATAAATAAATTTTATTAAAATAATAATATTAACCAAAAATTTCTAACCTTTTGTGAGTTTGGTAAACATAATTGCCGCACATTTCAAAATATTTATGGGAGTTCGTTATAAAAAGGTAAATATACATGAAATTGTGTTCGTGGGACCATAATAAGTAGTTCGTTTTAACCGAGGATTCGTTATAACCGAGTTCGTTATAAAAGAAGTATTTTGTATGAAAATAGGTGCCAAAACGTCGGGACTTTAGAATTAGTTCGTTATAACCGAGAATTCGTTATAACCGAGTTCGTTATAACCGAGTTCGACTGTATTAATTATACAAATTGTTGGCCGAAAACTTTTAAATATATGTAGGTTAAGGTGATGCATATTACAACAAAGTGCTCAGATCAACTATTAATAGTGCGAAAATCTTGGTGCAAGATAATAAAAGTATTTTAAAACCAAAATGATCAAAAATCTGTCTACATTTTCTGTTTGCGCCACGCGGGTCTAAATTGCGGTTTTAAAAAAATGGACATAATTTAAAAAATATGGCTAAATCTGAAAATTTGTTGTGAAAAAATATGTGTCAATCTAGAAGTTCTTAGTATGAAGAAAAATTCTCTTTGCGAAAAATTGTTGTGAACGTGACATTTTTGGTATAATCAATCACTTAGGCTTTTCCTATAGGAAAAATGTATCAGCATCTGAAACTTTTTCTATAATAAAAATGTCTCATAATCTGAGACTTTTTTCCATAGCAAAATGTTTCAGAATCTGTGAATTTTTGTATAAAAATAATATCTCAGAATTTGAGACTTTTTATATTGGAAAAATGTCTCACAATCTGAAACTGTTTCTATAGCAAAAAAATGTCTCAGATTCTGAGATTTATTTTAAAGGAAAAATGGGAAAAATATCCCAAAATCTAAAACTTTTTCTGTAGAAAAAAATAATTTGAGACTTGTTTACAGGAAAAAAGTCGCAGAATCTGAGACGTTTTCTTACAAAAAAGTGCCAGTTTCTTAGACTTTTTCTTTAGAAAAAAACCAAAATCGTAGACTTTTTCTGTATAAGAAAAATTCCTCAGAATCTGGCACTTTCTGTAGGACTTTTCTATAGGAAAAATGTCTGGTGATGGTGTCAGTGTGGAACGTTGAGAGCACCTTCCCATCGTGACAAATATACAAAATATTTAATTTATTTAACAAAAATATAAAAAAAAAACATGTAAAAATCGTGTATTTTTTTGAGGTTGGTTCTGTTCTTTAAGGGGGAACTTTTTTCCCCCTGGCCCGATTTTGCTCATTGACGAACTTAACCTGCCTATGAACATGAGACATATTTGTGCCTAACTTCAGGAGTCTAGCTGTTTTATCTTGGACTGCATTGTGTTATCTACAGACAGACGGACAGACGGACATTCATAAAATGTCTTTGAACCGATTATGGATCAGTAATATATATACTTTATGGGGTCCCCGACCGAAATTTCGATGTAGTACAAACGGAATGATAAAGTGAGTATACCCCCATACCGTGGTTGGAGGGTATAAAAATTATAGAAAATAAAATATGATCATGAAAAACAAAGCTCCTTTTAAGGAGGGCTCTGATTTTTTTATTGAAAAACCGGCTGTAGTGGTTTGGCAAAATCTACAAAATTTTATGATTTGATAAATTTCCCATCACTTTCTTTTGCAAAAAAAGTATCCCTGTTTTTGCTCGACAACGAGCATTTGAAGAATAAAAAAATTTTTGCTCGTAACCAAAATACTAAATTACATCTGTAATTTAACTTATTGCTCTGTAATACAGTTTTAAAGCAAAAACCTCAAAATATTAAATCATGACAATGCTTTGCGGAAGATTTGGGTGCACTTGCCAAAGCAAAGTTTTTTTTTTTAGAAAAAATAGTGTTATATTACTTTGCTATTTAATGCAAAACGAATTTAAATATCAATCGAGGACCCCATTAAGTTTATATATTATTGATTCATTTCTAAGACACTCTAGCTATATACATCCGTCCATTTGTCTGTGGTAAGCAAGATGCAGTCCAAACCAATAGCTTTTCATTTGGTAAATGAGTGCAAAAAATAGTTTTTACATTTTGTAGAGTATAAAAGATTCGGCACCGAAGAATTTAACACTTTTACTTGTTTTATGTACATTTGATAAACAAATGGAACATTTTTATGTGAAAAGCTTATACTTGTAGAAAAAAGTAGTTTTGGTAAAAAAAGGAGAAAAATTATTTTTGGTGAAAAAAAATGTTTGATAAAAAAAGTTTTTCATGAAGAAAAAAAAATTTTTATAAAAAAAAAATTTTAATGAAAACCAATTTTTTTTTTGAAAAAAAATTTGAGAACAAAAAAAATTATAAAAAAAAATTGATGGAAAACAAAATTGATGAAAAAACAAATAAATTTATTGAAAAAACAAAAAAATTTATGAAAAAAATTTGATGAAAAAAAATTGATGAAAACGAATCCAGGAGAGAAATAATCTTGCCATAAATAAAAAAGAAAATAAAGACAATGCAAATGCAAACTACAACTTAGCTTTAATTTAGTCAATTTTAAACTGTGATACAAAAAGAAAGAAAGTTCATCTGTGATATATTTTATTTTATTTTTATTATTTATTTTATTTTATTTATTTTTGTGTTTTATGTGGTACTTGTTGTATTGTTTAAAAACAAATTTATTTAAAATTATAATGTAAAGATTATATGTAAGTGGAATTATTCTTTTAAGTTGTGTTAGTTTAAAAAAATTATTAAATTAAAAAAATATTGTTCTTTATTTTCCATAACGTTGCCAGATTCAATAAAATTTAAATCCCTGAGGAAGTTGAAAAAATCTCAACGAAACGTCGGAGGAGTAAAATTATGAATAAATAGTCTTTTATTATTCATTTACTGTGACCTTGAAAGCCTGACTTAGATAATTCTAAGAAAAAACAACATAATTATAGATAAGGTCGATAAAAATTATACTAAATAGAAAAAAAATTTGATTGAAAAAAAAAAAAAAAAATTAATAAAAAAAAAAAAAATTAATAAAAAAAAAAAAATTAATGAAAAAAAATTAAATAAAAAAAAATGTTAATAAAAAAAAAATTGATAAAAAAAATTTTGGTGAAAAAAAAAAATTGATGAAAAAAAAATTGATAAAAATAAAAATTTAATGAAAAAAAAAAAATTGATTGAAAAAAAAAATTATGAAAAAAAATTTCATGAAAAATAATTATGATACTTTTTATTCACAAGCTGGTGAAAAACGGTTTTATTCACCACGAGCTTAATTATTATCCAAGTTACAAACCCATGTTACTAAAATTTTTGTTTAAGAAAATGAAAATAGTAATTCACATTTTCTTTTTTGTTAATTGTTAGCTTATATAGTCAAACTGAGGTGGCGTCCTGCAACTTTTTGAAATTAAACACCAGCCTATCACCAGAATATCTGACGAGTTTATAAATAATTTCTACATAAAATGCATTTAACTAAAACTTTGTGAATTTACAGGGTTATTTTTGGTAAAATTCTGTCTGCTTTTATCAAGACTTTACAGATAATTTTGTAAATTTACAGTTTTTTTTATCGAAATCATTTTACAGAGTTTTTTTTCGTAAAATAACAAAAACTCTTGCTGGTTGAAAATCTTTGGTATTTTCTGCTGGCTCAGCAGAGTATCACTGTAATTTAAGAGATTGATTATTTTAAGTATAATATATACATTTATTTCCAATACATAGTTATACTAAAACATAAAAAGAAAAACCAATATCAATGTTAAAGTTTTAAAGGAGAAAAGGACGGGCATAAAAACTTACTTGTATGTTGAAACCGCCAAAGAAAATTTGTCTGGGATTTAAAACAAAAAACCTTTAATCAAAAAAAATTCATATTATATAAAAAACTAAAATTTAACTTTGATAATTTGTTTTTTTATTTTGGGTGACACACATTTTTTATTTTTTTTAATTACACGGAGGAACAAAATTTAAGAAATTTGATGCTTATAGAATGCCGTACATGATTTTTAGTAAATTTTGGTATGCTGATTCCGAATCTGTGCTCCAAATGCCAAATTTAAATTTAGTTTTTGAGATATTCGCAAATTAAGTTTTTTAATAAATTTAGGTCATTTAATTTTATTTTTGCAAATTAGCATTAAGTTAGAGACCGCTACAATTTTTGTTAAATTATGTTTAATCTATAGACTATACTCTATTATTGAGGCTTAATTTCAAAATGGTAGGTTCCACGATACTCATTTGATATGCATTTGAATGTAAAAATTGTTTTTTTTTTTTTATAAATCGCAAAAAATTGCACTTCTAATAAGAGATTGTTTAAAGTTTGGACGTGGACCTTTAGTTAACATCTTACAATAGTTATTTCAGGAGAAAAATTAGTTAATTAATGTTTCCTCTTTTTTTTAAACAAACGGAAGTTGAAAAATGTGGACAAAAATTGAAAATTTTTTTAAATGGGTTTTCATCAAAATACACGTAGGAAAACAAAAATGTGTATGTCTTTCGACCCAAGTTTTTTAAGAGTTTTAAAGGCGTAGATTACAAATAAGGACACGAAATTTATAAATTAGCCTTAGTTTTTGATATAATTGCATTTCTTTTTTTTTAATCTCATTTTTTTTTTATATTTTGTTATCAATTCTTGTTAAGAACTGCTAATGTTTCTATTTAGGGAATTATAAACCTTTTTAACATACACTGACATTTTTTTTTTTATTATTTTAAAAGCATGTTGACCTTAACTTAAGATAAGTCGGGTATGCAAGATCTTCAAAGAAAATAAAAAAATAAAAAAAAAACATTTGTTAAAAAAATTTTTCTGCAAAAATTAGTCACTACCTATTCAGTATCACTTATTTACACAAAAGACCAATGAGTTTTCTACAAAACCCCATTAAGATTTAAAAAATCAGACGACTGGTTCCTAAGATATTAACAAAAATGCAAAAAAAATTAAATTTTCCAAAAAATTCGCAATATTTTTTTTTTTGCATTACACAAATTTCGTTACATGCTAATTATAATACCCAAGGTCCGTACTTAAAAGTAATATAAAGTGAGAGTAACATTTTAAAAGAGTTCGCAAGTTATTAAAAAAAATGTTAAAAAAAGTGGATTTTTCCATAAAACTAAATTTGCAAATATATCAAAAACTAAAGCTAACTTTAAAATTGTGTGCACAGATTCGTAATCTACGTCCCAAAAACCATTAGAATAGTTGGTTCGCAAGTCTGAGCATTTTTTGTGTTCCTCCGTGTTATTATTTTATGGATTTTTTCTAAAAATTAATATTATTTTTCTTTATTTAAAATAGATAACAATTTGTATTTTAAGAAATTTTTTTAATAATTTTTTTTTTTTTAAATATTTTTTTTAATTTCAATAATTTTTTTTGTTGGTTCAATGAAGAATTTTATTGAAAATATTTTTTTTTATTTTTAATAAATGTGTTTATTAAAATTTTCTTTAATATTTTTTTTTTTGGATGTGTAGCTGCAAAAAATTTATGACGAATACGTAAGAATTTCCTACATATTATGTACCAAATATTAATCATACGTATTGATGACCGTGAATGAATTTTGAGAATAGAGAGAATGGAGGTAAATAAATATGTATGGATGTATTTCACAAAACCGAAAGCAAAAGAACGTAAGCAAAAAAACAAATATTTTCTTTTGCGTGAAAATTATTTTAAAATTTGTGTGATTTATAAGAAATTTATAAGAAATGTTTTTACAAATATTTTGTGAAGTAGACTTAAACCGACCACCTTTTAATTTTGTTAAATGTTATGTTTATATATTTTTTTTAAATTAATAAAAAAAACAGTCACACTTAAGACCCCCAACTACTTGTTATCCTAAGCGTATTCCAGTGATAAGCGTTAAATAGCATTTTACAATTTCAATTTCCTAGTGGTTTATAAAATCAAATTAAAGAATCATAGTTAAATCTTGTTATTATTCTTAACATATTTATTTATGCATTAATTTTATTTCTTTCTTAAGTCATTTTTCTATCCAGCTTTTCCATTTTTTTTAAATACTTTTCTTACTTATTTTGCAAAAGAAAACTCCCTATAAGTAGAAAAAGATAGAAAAAAAAATACATATATTTTCACATTTAACCCTGCTGTTAGGTTAGAAAAAACTTACGGATGTTAGGTTAGTGGACCATTTGGTCCATACTTAATATTCAAACAAAATAACAACTTAATATTATATTTGTATATATTTTGGATCATTTCTACCTAAATACGATTATTTTACGCTTAACTCAACGTTAGAGATGGGTGCGTGAGTGAATTTTGGGTCGCGCTCACGCAAGAAATATTATAATCGCTCATAATTCACTCACTCGATTTTTTTCTTTACTCACGCTCACTTACTACTCACGTCAGTAAAACTAAAATAAGTTACGATTATGCGTGACTCACGTGATTCATAATTACGCTCACCCCAATTCACGCAATATTCACTTACAAATAAACAATTTTAAGGAAATTAAAAAAAAAAAATTTTCATATATTAGCAGACCGTTAATTTGAATTTTAACTGTTTGCTAAACGAAAAATAGAAATAAAACTATAAATAAAACTGAAAACAATACAAAAAAAATTATATTGAATCACGCAAGAAAAATGGCACTCACGCAACAATTAGGCTCGATTTCTAATCACTCACAAATAAAAGTTTTGGAATCACACTCACTCAAGCATGATTCTCGTAATTAACTAGACTTTCGCTCGAGTATGAGTCACGCGTGATTCACGAGAACCTCGCAAATCACGTGACCAGCACCCATCTCTACTCAACTCAGCTAATGTAAACATTTGTTGAAGGATTCACTTTTTTCATATTCTTTACTTTAGAGATTGTTTTGTATTACAATTCAACAAAAGGTACATATCGTCGCTGCGCCTAAAAATGGAGTCATGTGTTTTGGGGCAAGTGTTCAGGAGAGCAAAAAAACTGTTTATTTTCGTCCCTTCGCGATATTTTTTAAAAGTTTGTTCTACAAAAAATTCTTGTACCGATATGCTATCCACATACTGCAAAAAAATTATGAAACATTTAGCGGTTTTCCAATGGTGCAGAAATTTTCAAAAAACATACACATAACTCCTTTTTTAAGTACTTTTTGGAACAAAATTTAAATAAATGGAAATATTTTTTACACATAACTCCTTTTGCTTATGAAACCATTCTTATTGTTAATTTCTTTTCGAGAGGGACAAAGACTAAAAATAGTTTGTTGGCGGTTTAAAGAAACATTAGTTAAACAAGGTCCTTAAAATGTTGATATTTTAAAGCTCTTCACTAAACAGCGAACAACAGATTTTTCGCAAAACTGATGCTGATTTTTTGTTTTTTCTTGTAAATATTTAAGAACTTTGACATAAATTAACATCTGCGAAAGATGCTGTACTTTAGATACTAAAATTTACCGCCATCAATGATTTAATTGCTTTTACAAGCCATTATTACCAGCCATTTAGGATTTAGATAACAGGATGAAAATTTGCAAATATTTTCCAAAAAATCTTGACAAATTCATTCAAAATACTTGGATGCTATGTGTGAACCTCATATTACTAAAATAGTGGTCCATTTTGTCACGTGCTGTTACTTTTTTATCAAAAAAGTTATGTGTAGCTTAACACATAACTCCTTTTCAGACCTTTTTTTAGTATAACGAACACATAGCTCCTTTTACTAACTTTTGAACCAATCAAGATATCAAAAAACGGTTTAGTGAGTAAACGTATGACCAATAGGGGATCAGAAAGATGTAATAAAAAAAAAATTAAAAAACTACACATGACTCCATTTTTAGGCGCAGCGACGATATGTTAGTTTTGTTTTTTCCTATAGTTTCTAATGATTCATCTCATTTAGGTGGCGCGGATATTGCTGATCAAATGGTTGGTTCCTACAGCACGAAACGCGCAAGAAATCGATGGCCTAACGTTGTATTTGCAAACAAACTTGATATCCCAGCAAAACCTTAATCATGGTAACGGTTATGTAATGCATTACCATGTAATGCATAGCACAAAAAAAAATAAAAAATGTCCATTAATTTTCGCCGACCACTTACCATAAGCATTCACTATATTTATTTTTCATGCATTATGTAAAACTCATGCATTGCTTTGAGTGACATCCCAAACAAAAAGAATCAATCAAGTATAGGGTATTGTAAGGTTGCCTTATTCTATCCCTGCAAAAAAAGTCATTACCACTTCTCAGTGGAGTGCTTTAAAACTATAACAAATGTAATGAAATACAACAAAAATAACAAAAAACACAAGACAAAAACACACAAACAGTTTTTTCTACTCCAGAATACATAGATATTCAGCTCTTAACTCATTACCTATCGCGACACCTCCATACAAATGTAAGTAGATATTCAGTAGATAATAACTACTCCAGGGAAGTAGTTGGAAGTTGTTTGAAAGCTCGGAGTACTTCTTATCTACTGAATATCTACTTACTTTTGTATGGGAGTGTCGCGGAAGGTAATGAGTTAAGTGCTGAATAACAACTTTTTATGGAGTAGAAAAAACTGTTTGTGTGTTTTTTTCTTGTGTTTTTTGTTATTTTTGTTGTATTTCATTACATTTGTTATAGTTTTAAAGCACTCCAAAAAGAAATACTTCGCACTTTTTTTGCTGGGATACTGGATTAATGATTTTTGTTTGTGATAAGAAAAATACAAAAAAGTTATGCCTATGGTAAGCGATAGGGAAAAAATGCATATTTTGTTTTTTTGCTATGCATTACATGGTAATGCATTACATGGCCGTCACCATTTTAAAATTTTTGTCAAAATACCCGCTTTGAATGCGTGCATCCTATTTTCTAAAATCGACGTTTCATGGGCTTCGGCTATCGAAATCGCAGGTGAAAATATACTATGGACCAAATGGTCCCTTAACCTAAGAAACGTAACTTTTTATTTTTCTCAGTCCTGGTTTAAGTCAGAACCTAGATTTTTTGTAAATAACATTGTTTTATAAAAAGACCCCATGAGCAAAAATCTGAGCTAGTATATATCACCGTTCAAAAGTTACAAAGGAAACAATCCAAAAATTGGACCAAATGGGCTTAACCTAACAGCAGGGTTAAAATGTTATCAAAACTTTAGTAATTTCTTTACAAAAAGAAAATTTATATATTTCTTTTATTTCTTGCAAAAAGTTTTGAAAAAATGTATATAAAACACTTGTTCGCCAAAAAAAAGAAAAGTATTCAAACGGTTAACGTCTGGTTATACTTTCATACTTATTCATTTCGTTTACAATTGCTTTAAGCCAAAAAGTTTGTTGTCGTATCAAATACAAACTTCCAATTCGGTGTTTTCTTTTTTTTTTATTTTTTTTGCCAAATTTTTGTTCATTTCTTTGGAGTGTTTTATTGTTTAGATATGTTTTTATATTTTTGGTTAGAATCGAAATCGAAAAAGTTGCGTTATTTTTTTTGCTTGTTCATTTTATTCCTAAGTGTGGCTTTTTGACTTTTTCGCAGTTTTTGATTGGCGTTAGAAAGTACTTGCTTTTATTTGTTTATATTTATGAAAACACAAAAAAATAAAAACCTATTGTATGTCATAACTTTAAGTCAAAAAAAGAGATAAGATATAAAAAGTTTACAAAATGACCTTGAATTTTTTGGGTAGATTTTAAAAATATTAAATATTTGCAATGAAACAAAATCCTTCAAATCACATGTTTATATTAAAGTACGCACAAAAAAGTGCTTTAGGGATTTAACATGGTCTGAATTGTTTAAAAAGTCTGGCCCTGTGTCTGTTCTGGAAATAGCTGCTGACCGCTAGGGATCTAAAGAAATACAAGAGAACTTGAAATTGTTTAAATCTTACTAGGCAGGTACTTTAACCTTTACACACAGAAAACGAATTTAACGATTTCCAACTGAAAGTCAGTTATTGCAACAAAAAATCGGTTGGAACTTTTGTATAAAGGTCGTCACAGTTGAATATCGGCTGTCACAACTCATTTTCGGCGGTCATAACAGTCTTTTAATTGGGGCAACTAAAAAATTTGGTTGTCAAAGCCAAATATAGTGGCAGCTACAGAATTTTGAGTTGATACAACTGATAAATTCGATTGGAAACTTTTTTGTATGAACTGATTTGCCTGAAACTTAAAATATGTATAAAAGTGACATTTCTAAGATTTTCCCGATTAGAGTTCAAAAAATGGCGAAAAATAGTTTTTTGGATTTTTGTTTAATATTAAGATGTAATATCGTCGGTGCTCTGCCCTACAGAAAATCAAGGGTGCCTTGAATGTCTGAATATGTGGTATGAAAAGCCCTATATGGAACCAAGAAAATTGCGTTTCTGGCTTATCAAAATGGCAAAGGAGGCGGGTGTTAAATATTAGAAAAAAGATAAAAGTTGTGTCGAGTTCCCTTGATAAAATATGTATTTATGAAATTATAACGGAATGCAACACAATCTAAAAAATTTACATTCCCCGAGTAAAAAAAATTATATGACACAATATATAATTTAATATGGGTTCGAGTCTATTTTGATATAATCTTATACGAAAAATGGTTTCATAAGATTTGATCGAATATTATCTAATAATATCAGTTTATATAACTTTATATCGGCTTTTGATACGAGTTTTTGTCTAATCCAACGATATAAAATTATATCCAATTGTATTAAAATTTATACAATTTTATAAATCGTATGTTTTTTTTTATGTTTTAATAAAAAATTGAAAAATTAAAATAATAAAAATAAGCTGTTTTTGAAAAAAAACTTAGAAAAATTTCAAAAAATGGAGTCATGTTAAATTTTATATAAAACACTTAGAAAATATTTTCAAAAAAATTTTTCCTTGGAAAAACTTAGAAAAATTAAAAAAAATGGAGTCGTATAAAATTTTATATAAAACACTTAGAAAATATTTGCGATAAAAAAATGTTCCTTAAAAAAAACTTAGAAAAAATTTAAAAGATGGAGTCATATAAAATTTTATATAAAACACTTAAAAAATATTCGTGATAAAAAAGTGGTGCCTGAAAAAACTTAGAAAAATATAAAAGTATGAAGTCATATGAAATTTTATATAAAACACTTTGAAAATATTTGCGATAAAAATAAGTATGTTCTTGGTAAAACTTAAAAAAAATTAAAAAATAATGGAGGCATATAAAATTTTATATAAAACACTTAGATATTAGCAACGATGCATGGGACCAGATGTTACAACATATAGTTTTGTATTGCGATATCTTAAAAAAATCGCACATCAAAATTGATAATATAAATTTATCTCGCAAGACATAGTGTCATACATGATCATATATGATATAATATGACTACACAAAAATATATAAGATCATATTAAATTATTTTTACTCGGGTCTTGTATATTTTTTTATGGACTTTTAATAAAATATTTTTATTTTGGAAAATTTTCTAAACATGTTTTAAAATATATTTTTTTTTAAGAAAAGTTAAGTTATCAAAAATCCGTCAGAATTTTAATTTTAGATGTTTGTCTATCTACACTGAAAAAATAACTACACTAAAATTAAGTTTACACTGTAATTAATTTAAGTCAATATATTTTTTTTGATTTATTTCAGTTTATCATAATTTTGGATATTATTTGTTATGTATTTCCTATTACTTTAAAATAAAACATGTAAAAAACTTAAAAAAGTTAAAATCGACTAGGTCGAATCTATGAATACCCTTCACAATGCCCTATTTAAGTGATATTAAGTTTTCTAACGTGAAAAAAACATTTTTGATTAGAAATATTTTTTTCAGTTATTTAAAACAAAAAAAATAATATATTTCGAGGATGTTTATTCTGGCTCGAGGTCATTATTTTCTTTACTTATTAAAACCATGATATTCTCATAGCATAATTTTTAAGAAAATTAGTTTTTGTTTTAAATTTATTTATGTTGGTCATTTTTGCAGGACTTATCGGCACGTGTTTCGGAATTAGTCAAATTCCATTGTCAAGATTATTTAGCAAAAAATAGAAACGATTTACTACAAAGTAGCAAACGAGTCTAATGACAATTTGTTTGTGCACAAACTAAAATATTAATACATATTCGCCTCTATTCGCAATGAGAATTAGGAAGACGAAGAAATTGTACCTTACTAATAAGGTAACAATTGAATAGTTCATGCGAATAAAGACGAATAGACCATTTGTAGAATTTTACAGGTGACAATAAAAACGCAGGAAACGGTTAAAAAATAATATTTTTGTCAACTTTTTGGTATAAGCTTAAAGATTTAAGTCACATCTACCTATATACAAAATTTTAGTAAGGTATTCGAAAGAGAACTTGCCAAAAATTGGACTTCAATTTTTTGCTTAAATGGAAAAAGGGCGAATATCCAAAAAAATGTATTGAAATTTGAATAAAAATGTGTTATTTTGCAGCAGATTTTGACTACATTTTCATGAGACTTGCAAAACTTGACGAACTATGGTTGGTATTTGTTTGTAACACTTTAAGGACTTCAAGGATACACTTTTTAAGGATTGCAAGGACATGCAAAAAAAAATTTTTTTTGTTAATTTTTTTTTTAATATTCCTGCCACTTGATGCAGTAGTAATTCTTTATGACACTAAATACATTTTTAGGAATTATAATATTAACCCTTGACTGCATATTACGACGTAACATAAAAGGACATGAAAAAATTTTGTTTTTTATTCCTGACATTGGATGCAGTATTAACACCAAATGTTTGTATGTGCTAAGATTGTTTTTTTTGTGTACTATTCAAATTTTAGCTAATATCAATTTTAAACTCGCAGCTAAATAATTTTTATATAATATTTTGTTAAGGATGGATATTCGCCCTTTTTGCTTTCCACACTTTAAAGTCTTATAACTCAAGAACGGTAAAATTTTTTGCCAATATAATAAGTGTGGTTTGTTCCTCGTAATGTTCTTTTAACACATTGTTACCGAAAGTAAAATTTTTTTATGTTTTTGTATTGTATTTAATCAAAATTGTGCGTTAGTTCACTCCCAATTTAAACAAAAATATAAAAATATACGAATTATTGCACTTTCAAAGTCATTTTTTTAGCCTTAAAAGTCAAAATTTTCCCAAAATTTCTGCATAGGGTTGTAGGGCTCTGCTAATAAAATGCATTTATGCAAAAAAACGTGTTTGCAAAAAAGTGGTCTATTCGTCCTTATTCGCATGAACTATTCAATTGTCAATAACCAACAAACATATTTAAAACAATTTTACATATGATAGTCCATTGGACTACAACAATGTGTTATTTGTATTGCTGTGAGGTAATAATCCATATTAGGGTTATTCATCACTTTGGCGTGCCAACCATTAGGTCCAAATTCTGATTAATTTTTATTAAAAAATAAAAATTGGTTTATTCGACCTTTAAAATATTATATTTTGAGGATGTTTATTCTGGCTCGAGGTCATTATTTTCTTTACTAATAAAACCATGATATTCTCATAGCATAATTTTCAAGAAAATTATTTTTTGTTTTAAATTTATTTATGTTGGTCATTTTTGCAAGACTTAATCGGCACGTGTTTCGGAATCTGTCAAGATTCCATAGTCAAGATAATTTAGCAATAGAAACGATTTACTACAAAGTAGCAAACGAGTCTAATGACAAATCGTTTGTGCACAAACTAGAATATGAATACATATTCGCCTCTATTCACAATGAGAATTAGAAAGACGAAGAAATTGTACCATACTAATAAGGCAACGATTGTCAATAATCAACAAAAATATTTAAAACAATTTTACATACGATAGTCGATTGGACTACAACAATATGTTATTTATGTTGTTGTTGTGAGAAATACTCCATTATTAGGGTTATTCATCACATCGCGTGCCAACCATTATGTTAAAGTTCTGATTTATTTTTATTAAAAAATAAAAATTGTTTTATTCGACCTTTAAAATATTATACTTTGAGGATGTTTATTCTGGCTCGAGGTCATTATTTTTATGAGAATATCATGGTTTTAATTAGTGAAGAAAATAATGACCTCGAGCCAGAATAAACATCCTCAAAATATAATATTTTAAAGGTCGAATAAAACAATTTTTGTTTTTTAATAAAAATTAATTAGAATTTTTAAAATATTAAAAAAAAAATATATTTAAAAAAAATATTTTTTTTTTTTCATAAACCGCGAATTAAAACCACTTGAAGAAATTTTTACCCGTTATCAGCTCTAAAATGCGCACCGACTTTTTGCTATTAGTTTACTGGATTCACAAATATCCATATCATTGAGCCAACCAACAGTTTAGGTTATAAATAATTTCTTTTTTTTTGTCAACAACAATGAAAAAGTATTTAGAATTTTTTTATTATAAAAAACACAAAAAACAAAAATCAATAAAAATAAAAAAAAAATACAAGAAAATCTGTCCACAAAATTGAAAAAAAAAAACTGCTAAGTTCACATTTAAAATAGAAAATTATAAAGAGCAAATGTGCTAAGTCCAAAAAAGGCCTATAAGTATTTTATTTTAGAGTTCTATGATTTTCTGTGTTTACAGATTTAAAAAAAGTTAACTAAAAAAAAAGTTAGACGGTTTTTTGTCTCTCCTGAAAACTTTGAAAAAACGGACTTAACAGGTTTGCCCACTAAGCCAACGATATAGCATTTTATTGACCATATAAAACATTTTGATGCAAGAAAAAATCACCGTCAATTCCCGGGATCCCGGGAAATCGTAAAAAATTCCCGCTTTCCCGGGAAATGAAAAAGTCCGGGAAAACAAAAACTCTACTTTGTAGGCAAAAGATGTCCTACTTTATAGGCCCCTGGAGTTGTCCCTATTTGACATGTTGGTTCTACCGTTCAAATTCTATTTAAAGGAAATTACGAAATTAAGTATACGCCACTTAAACAGTTTTCAATTACACAGTGCAACAACCATATTCGGAATGGGATGAAACTAAAAGCAAATGAAAGTTGCCATTTTCTATAACAGAACGCTTAAGGTTTTTTCAGATCTGTGCTAGATTTTTTACACGCATTTGAAGTTGGTGAACTTTTATAATACATATTCTACTAAGTAATAATTACTTTAATACTGTGTAAGTGGCGCATACTAAATTTTGTAATTGCCTTTAAATAATACGCAACGGTGCACAGTGGATAATATGAGGTGAATGCATCTCATAATTGATATTTGCAAATCTTTGAAATTAACCATTAAACAAGTTCAATCGTAAAGTTAAGATGTCAAGCAATAATTATTTTCATAAATCTCAGTCATTATGTCAACAGAAGTATTCGAAAATGGCGACAGAACACACAACTTTCGACTTTAAACATTTGGGGAGGTAAAATAATACCATATTGAAGAACTTATTTTTAATATTTCTGCCGATCTAGAATTTGAATTAAAGTTTAACTTATTATCTAAAAGATTTATGTAAAACTAGCTGTCTTTTCGTGCCTTTAAACAAATGGCATCCAAAAATGTTAACGAACTCAGAAATTAAAAATAAATTAAAGTTTAATTATACATTTGATTGGCTTATTATGCCCTGCTCAATTTGCCATTCCGCGTGTAACGCAAAAAAATATTGGTCTAGGACCTCATAAAAAATATATAATATAGATCCATGGCCAATTTTAAGACATTCTAGCGATGTGAAGCGCACTCTCTAAATAGAATATATTTTCTACTTACACTCACTTACAATCACGTGAGTAAATTTAAGAAAGCTCACGTGCACTCACACAACCGTCACTCACATTCACGTTGACTCACACTCATTTAAATCTTATTTATACAAATAAAATTAAAAAATAAAAATGTTTAAAAATCTAACCAAATTATTAGAAAAATGTTAAGCTTAACCAAATTATATTTTTTTTTTTGTTTTTTTTCGGGAGGAAATTTACTAAATTTGTTGGCTTTATTCGTGAATAAATCAATAAGAAGTTTTTATGAGTAAAGTGGAAATGTGTGATAGGTTAAAATAAGTATTAGTTATGAAAAAATGCTCACCCCCACAAACAGTAAACTGTATCTGTTACTACTGTGACAAATGGAATTAACATATATCTGCTGTATATTTAATCAACAGAAAAATAAGTTTTATTTAAAACTTTACCCACAATATCTCTTTTGTTTAAATTCTTTTTAAAAGCACCCTTCATTTTAACTTACTTAAACATCAAAGGGTTTCAAGCAACAACAAAAAATAAAGTACATTTAACATAATTATTTAATGGTGTAAGTAAATGTTAAAATATTGTATACAGTATTTACACTTATACATAAAATATGTGTTATGCACATAATGTGAGATATAATTAAAAAAAAAAAAAAGTTACATTAAGGTATAAAGGTACGTTAAACATAATGGTTAATGATGGTACAAGTAGGAAGAGTATGTATGTATATCTATACATATCATTTCCATCACCCATTATATGTATGTAATCAACAAAAGTTTATTTTTACCAGTGATGATGGTGATTTTAATGTGAGTGATAACAAAAGTTTAAGGAAAACAAACACAAAAACACACACATCCATACAAACAGACAAACAGAAGAATGGGTTAAATATTTATATGAATTTACAACAAGAATATATGTACAGTAGGGTGGCAGGAATAATGATTTTTTCGAATTTTATCTATCGTCAGGCAAATTATGATTCTTTTATTGGCCAAATCGGACAAAATTAACCCGTGCCTTTGGGGGATGTATTTTGGGGGATGAACTTTTGCCCCAAAAAAATTACTTCCACTACAAATAAAACACTTTATTTTCGATTTTTTATTTTTTTAATTATTATTTTACCTAATTAGCTCATTAATGACTAAATATTTCATTTTGGTCGTATAAAACTTTCCGCTTCAAAATCGACTTTCAAAAAAATAGGGCCATTGCGGTTCCACCCTAAAAAAATTAACAATTCTTGTGGTTTGTATAGGAAATTTTTTTGGGCCAAAACTTTAGCACCCCAAAGCCACGTGTTATTTTTTCCGATTTGGCTTAAAATTTAAAAATCGAGTTTATAAATTTTTTTTGCTCTTTGTTCGAAACCTTCCGATTATCAAAATTGGAACCCAAAGCCATTGTCCAACAGGTGAACTATATTTGTGTGTTAATATCGACCCTAAGAGGGTAATTTTCCGACCATGGCGTTTTTGAAATTTGAAAAAAAAAAAATTTTCTCCACGCTAATGTACAGAGAAAATTCCCCCCCTTACTACTCATTTTTACATATTAAGTCACCAATAACCAAGGTTCTTTCATTTTTTGCGATTAAGTAACTTCCTTAAGTGCCCCTTTAATACAAGAAATGATAGTAACTCGGGTTTAGTTTTTCTTTTTTTTTTCTTGTTTAAAAGGCACGCATTGTTTTTTTGTATGTAGTAGTTTTGTTTGGTTGATGTTGGATTTTAAATAATTGTATGTATGTGTTTGTAATAAAGAGGTTGTTGGATTATTTTAAGTCTTTGAAAACAAAAAAAAAATAAAGGGTAAGTATATATAAATATTCACTACACACTAATACACACACATAGGTACATATGGAGCTTTTCATTTCAAATGTACCAAATTGAAAAATGTAATGTTAGATTAAAGTCAAACTTACAGAGCTTATTCCCAGCAGAAATAAATCGAGATTTTAGTAGCACAGCTTCTTTGTAGGACATACATTGGCGCATCCCAAGAGCGCTCTTTTGAATGCAGTAAAAGAAAGGGGAAAATTTTCATCTTTTTTTTAAGATTTATTTTAAGATTTATTTTTTTTATAAACTTTAAATATAAAATTGTTTGTTGATAATAAAAATGTACGAAAGAATGCTCCAATTAGCGCCGAAAATTCACATGATTCAACTGCATCTTAAAGCGCTTTTTCAGTGCTATCAACTAGCGCTCTAAACTTTGACATCGCATTAGGAAATCGTGGATGATGATTTAAGGTTTCGCTCATTGAATCGAAGCTCTTGCCAAAAACGTTTTTGTTTTAGCCAAAAGTAAGCGTAGTAGTGGGCGAGGTCAATTAATATAATCATTTGTGTGGGGTGAAAATTTTCAAAAAATCCAAAAATAAGATGGAAGGGCACTACGGGTTAAAATTATCGGATATGGCACAAATTTATTTAAGATTGTCTTAATCTCTATGAAAGGGTCAGCGGAATGAAATTTCAGACTTTTTTAAAAAATTTCTTAAAGGTAGGAACAAAAAACCGTCATTTTTGCAAATTTTAAGTAACGTTATCCCAAACACTGCTTGACTGATTTTAATTTTTTTATTATATTCGCGCTTAGCGCATCAAAATTTGCCTTAAATTGGTAATGCATAAGTTTTAGGTCTAGTAGAATAAAAAAAATACCGAATTTTGAAAATCGGAGATTAAAATTTTTTTTTTTACAGAAAAATGCCAGTCTTATATATTAGATCTTTATTATATTAGTACAGAAGTATTGAATATCTTCAAAATACAAAAATTTTAGAATAACCCAATTAGAAATGTCGTTAAGACATCTCAAAGACTTCCTTATGACAATGGCAGTGTACCTGATGACTGAAAAATCTCTGACCATACAAAAAACCTCATGACACCTCCTGACTTTTTCAAGTATTTTGTCAAAATTCCTCGCCGACAAGTATGCAGGTAGTCAATAGTGCTGACTACATTATGACATGTACATTAAGGGTGTTCTTAACAGTAAGGGAAAATTTTAAAATGTTTTAATTGCTTGGCACTGGGCAGAATTTTGTTCCTTTGTACTAAAAAATGAATAATAAAAAATTTGAAGGTAATCCGATAACTTTAAGTGGACGCGGAAATGACTTGAAGTTTGGAAAACGGATTACAAGGGGAAAAAATGACTTTTTACTCATTTTCTCAATTTTTTTGATATTTAAAGTTAAGTTTGAATTCAATTGGTTACGAAATTGTGATGTAGAGTACATTACCTTTGTAATAAGGCAATAAAAACCAAAATCGGTTAAAAATCAGCCAAGTTATTACAACTGCCCCAGGCAACTAGAGTGTGGCAGACCACTTGATCAAAGATTTCGAGTTCAATTTTTGAAATTGATTGAAATTGTCTACTATAGCAACATTTTTTTATTCTTTACTTCCCAATGTACTAAGGTGATAGGTATTTTTCATATTGTGTTATGCTAACTTGTTTTAAATTAATGTTAAAAAGGTCTAAATTTTTCAGCCCTGTTTTTAAATCTCCAATTTTAAATTTAAATTTTTTTAGGCAAATAAAATTTAAAAAATCGACCATTGGACCATAGGATTTTGTTAAGCACATATAAGGGAATAAAAATTACAAAAATTGTAGACATTCCTTTTTTCATTCGGCTAGTTTAGCGATTTTATTTCGGCGGATTTCGAGATAATAGTGATTTTGGTAACTTTTTTAGCTTTTAGTTAATTTTTTTATTTTTTTTTTACAAATTTCATATGTTTTCTACCGAATTACTACAGAATAATATAGAATACTTCAATTCCTTTAATCAGGGCAAAATTGGGATATGAAAAATTGACCCAGTTAAAGGTCAAAGGTCAAATTTGAGAAAAATTTTTAATTTTTAAAGATTAACAATTTTTTTGAGCGGATATTTATGAAACTCCTTGATGTTATTTTAATATGACTAAACATAAATGGTTTATTATTAAAATTTGGAAAATTAACCCATAAGTGCTATTGGGGTATATATATTTTTTTTATTTAATGGAGAAAATATAAGTATATTATTTCATAGGGTCATATAGACCCCAACAGCACTTAAGGGTTAATGTTCTGAATTTTAATAATAAAGCATTATTTTTAGACATATTAAAATAACATCAAGGAGTTTCATTAATATCCGCTCGAAAAATCTGTTAATCTCTAAAAATTCAAATTCTTCTAAAATTTGACCTTTGACCGTTAACTGGGTCAATTTTCCATATCTCAATGTTGCCCTTATTAAAGGAATTGAAGTATTCTATATTATCCTGCAATAATTCGGTGGAAAACATATGAAGTTTGTTTAAAAAAAATAAAAAAATTAATTTAAAGCTAAAAAAGTTACCAAAATCACTATTATCTCGAAATCCGCCAAAATAAAATCGCTGAACTAGCCTAATGAAAAAAGGAATATCTACAATTTTTTTAGTTTTTATTCCCTTATATGTGCTTAACAAAATCCTATAGTCCAATGGTCGATTTTTTAAATTTTATTTGCCAAAAAAAATAAAAATTTAAAATTGGAGATTTGAAAACAGGGTTGAAAAATGAAGACTTTTTATACCCTCCACTCTAGTGATAGAGGGTATATATAAGTTTGTCATTCCGTTTGTAACACATCGAAATATTGGTCTAGGACCCCATAAAGTATATATATTCATGATCCTTGATCGATTTTAAGTCGATCTAGCGATGTCCGTCCGTCCGTCCGTCCGTCTGTCTGTCTGTCTGTCCGTTGAAAACACGCTAACTTTTGAAAGACTTTACAGAGGCTCCTGAAGTTTGACATATATGTTGGCCATTTACCGGGTCAGGTTGGTATTGCAATCCAGCGAAATCGGTCCCGTGGTTCAAAAGTTATGAGCAAAAGTGTAAATTTCGGCAAGGGTATTTTGCGAATTTACGAGACTAAAACCACTCTAACTTTCGAAAGACAATTCTGAGGGTGCTGAAGCTTAGCATATATATTTGTCATTCCACAAGTCTGTTTGGTTTTGAATTTCAGCAAAATCGGTTCAGTGGTTCAAAAGTTATAAGCAAGGCTCTGAATTTCGGATTTGTTTCACCTTAACATGTTGAAAACTCGTTAAACAAGTTTTATAAGCATGGTGAAATACCAGTTTTTTTAGAACTTGTTGTTGTTTGTTTTCCTGCCATGGGGTGCAGTTAAGTTGTTAGACAACTAAATATTTGTTATTGTTTTGTTATTGTTAGTGTAACTGTATGTAACGGTGTATCGTAAGTATTTTTGGAAAAAAATCAAATAAAGTATGGGTATGATTGAATGTTAGTTTGTTTTTGGTTTTTAAAGAAGAGTTAAAATAAAGAAGAGGTAAAATAAAAAGAGGGAAATTTGTGAAATAGTTTTTTTTTGTATTACATATACATATGTATGTATGTAGGTATTAAACAACAAAAATATTTTACAAAGTAATTTTGTTACTCAAAGAAATTGTACACTAAAAAAATATTTACACTCAAAAAAAAATGTTAAATTAAAACAAGTAGAAAAATTTAATTCGACTTGGTCGAATCTATGAATACCCTCCACAATGTTATCTGATAGTAATTTTCTAAAAAAAATTTAAAAAAATTGCATTACAAATTTTTTATTAGAAATATGTATATTATTTTGAGTCAAACTTTCTTTTAATCAATCAAATTTTTTTGAGTGTACAATTTTTTTGACTTTCAACATTTTTTTGAGTCTGCCATTTTATTCAAAAAAATAATAATGTGTAAATTTTTTTTTTGAGTGTAACATTTTTTTTTTGAGTGTAAATTTTTTTTTGAGTGTATTTTTTTTAGTGTACAAATTCTTTGAGTAACAAATTACTTTGTAAAATATTTTTGTTGTTTTATACCTACAAATATGTAATACAAAAAAAATACTATTTCACATATTTTCCTCTTTTCATATTACCATTCTTTTCTTTAAAAACCAAAAACAAATTAACATTCAATCATACACATACTTTATTTGAATTTTTCCCGTTACATACAGTTACACTAACAATAACAAATATTTACTTGTCTAACAACTAAACTGCACCCCACGACAAGAAAACAAACAACAACAAGTTTTACAAAACTGGTATTTCACCATGCTATTAAAACTTGTTTAACGAGTTTTCAACAGTTTAAGGTGAAACAAATCTGAAATTCAGTGCATTGCTTATAACTTTTGAACCACTGAACCGATTTTGCTGAAATTCAAAACCAAACAGCCTTGGGGAACAACAAATATATATGCTAAGCTTCAGTCCACTCAGAGTTGTCTTTCGAAAGTTATAGTGGTTTTAATCTTGTAAATTCGAAAAATACCCTTCCCGAAATTTACTATTTTGCTCATAACTTTTGAACCACTGGACCGATTTCGCTGGATTGCAATACCAACCTGACCCGGTAAATGAAGAACATATATGTCAAACTTCAAGAGCCTCCGTAAAGTCTTTCAAAAGTTAGCGTGTTTTCAACGGACAGACAGACAGACGGACGGACGGACGGACGGACATCGCTAGATCGACTTAAAATCGATCAAGGATCATGAATATATATACTTTATGGGGTCCTAGACCAATATTTCGATGTGTTACAAACGGAATGACAAACTTATATATACCCTCTATCACTAGAGTGGAGGGTATAAAAAAATGTACACATTATTTTTTTTTTAATGAAATATCACACTAAAAAAATGTTGACAGTCAAAAAAATTTTACACTCAAAAAAATTTGATTGATTAAAAAAAGTTTTACTCAAAATAATTTATTTATTATAAAAAATTTGTAATGCAATTTTTTTAATTTTTTTTTTAGAAAATTACTATCAGATACCATTGTGGAGGGTATTCATAGATTCGACCAAGTCGAATTTAATTTTTCTACTTGTTTACAATTAATTTAAAACAAGTTAGCACCACTCAATATGAAAAATACCTATAACGTTAGAATATTGGAACTTAAAGAATAAGAAAATGTTTCTATAGTAGATAATTTCAATCAATTTCAAAAATGGAACTCGAAATCTTTGATCAAGTGGTCTGCCATACGCTAGTTGCCTGGGGCAGTTGTAATAACTTGGCGGATTTTTAACCGATTTTAGTTTTTATTGCCTTATTACAAAGGTAATGTACTCTACATCACAATTCCGTAACCATTTGAATTCAAACTTAACTTTAAATATCAAAAAAATTGAGAAAATGAGTAAAAAGTCATTTTTTCCCCTTGTAATCCGTTTTCCAAACTTCATGTCATTTCCGCGTCCACTTAAAGTTATCGGATTAACACCAAATTTTTTATTATTAAGTTTTTAGTACAAAGGAACAAAATTTAGCACAGTGAAACACAAAAATCCAAAATAAAAAAATAAGGACACCCCTAATGTACATAGTACGTCTGAGACCGTCCAAAACTTTAAAATTTATTAATCACGTCTTTTAATTTACACTACTTACTATTTTTATTTGTCTATTTCTTAAATTTAATTTTTTAAAACTTATTATTTTGATCAGCCTCACTTGGTCCGCGAACTCAGAACCTTCTGTTCACTGGTCTAGCACCTTACCCCTTTAGCCAAACTTTGATAATAAATGTGTTTATTTAAAAACAAATTTAAATTAATTTATTATTTGAATTGTCCTGTTATATATTAGGGCGGAGTAATTTTTTTTTCGACAAAATCGTCTAGCATATTCGGATTCTGCATCAAATTCTAAGAAAAAATGCCGAACAAACCATGTCTCAAAATTCAGTTTTGACCCCCCCAATTTTCAAAAATAGTTTTGCACGATATACGACTTTTTTAGCTGGGCTTATTATTTGGAATATATTGTTTTACTAATAAATTTTGCTTTTATTTTGTATTAAGAGGTGTACCTGGTATTTTTGGGTACGGGGAATCCATATTTGATATTTATTTTGCTCTAAACCGCCGCTAGAGGGCGCTAAAAAACAAAAATCTGGACTTGCATCTTCAAATTTTTTTTTATTATGAAGCCAGATACTCTAAGGAGCAATTTAGACATTCCCATTTACAGTTTAATTAAATTCCAAAAACTCGCGATTTTATTCGCGATTTTAATTTTTTTAAAATCCACAAAAAATTAAAAAGTGGTAAACTACACCATTCTTTTTTTGCAACAATTTTTTAAAACTTTTTCGTTTAAAGTAGAGGATTTTAGCTTTCAATTTCAATTTTAATTATCAAAATCCGATGTTTACTTAAAGAGTTATAGATCTTCAAAGTACATCGATAAACGATTTAAAAATCCTTAAATCATTTATTAACAAAATTAAAAAAACAAAAAAAAAAAATTTTTTTTTATATATACCCATTAGAGTGTCCCTTATTTTGGAAATGTTGGAAATGTTGAGACGGTACCCCCTCATTTTTTCCTTTTGACTAAAAAATATCTCAGGAAAATTTTACGCCCCTACGACCACGCCTTCCCTACGCGACGGGGCCGTAAAGAGCGGGGCCTTAAAAATCATTTTTCCATACAAAGCAAAAAATTTTTTTTTGATTTTGACTTTTTTTGTTATTAATTATCATATTACTTGGTTAGCTTATTCACGACAAAAAAATTTGATTTTGGGTGGGATGAGGCTTTCAGTTCTAAAAAATTTTTCGAAAAAAAAAATTTAGAGCTTTTGGGGTCCAACAGTAAAAATTTTTTAAAAAATATTTTTTTTTTAGTTTTGACAAGCAACCGTTTTAGTTGAATTGTTGCTTTTAATGATATATTTTCATAAAAAATATTATTCCTATCTGTGACATCTTTATCGTGATCTAAAAAAGGGTAAAAAATGCATTTTTGATGTTTTTCGATACACGATCAAGATGTCACAGATATGAATAATATGTTTTTATGAATATATATGAATATATATTAAAAGCAACAATTCAACTAAAACGGTTGCTTGTCAAAACTAAAAAAAAAATATTTTTTAAAAAATTTTTACTGTAGGACCCCATAAGCTCTAAATT
>CAWUER010000682.1:2500-52787 GCA_963921195.1 Pegoplata infirma | reverse complement strand
AGGACCCCATAAAGTATATATATTATTGATCAGTGACCGATTCTAAGACATTCTAGCGATGTCCGTCCGTCTGTCCGTCTGTAGAGAACACGATTCAGTCCAAAATAAAAGAGCTAGACTTCCGATGTCTTCTATTCCTAGGCAGGTTAAGTTCGGAAATGGGCAAAATCGGACCAAGGGGAAAAAAGTTCCCCTTTGGAGAACTAAACCAACCCAAGAAAAACCGCATTTTTTGCAGGGTTTTTTGTACTTTTGCTAAGCAAATGCAACATTCCTAATTTAGATGAAGTTCAAAATCGCAAGGGGAAGGTGCCCCCTAACGTCTACCACCAACCCCCCCCCCCCCCCCCCCCCAAAAAAAAAGACGCCCCTGGATTGTTTTTTAATATTTTTATTTACATTTTGGAGGGTATAAAAGATTCGGCACAGCCGAATTTAACACTCTCACTTGTTTTAATTCAAATTGAAATCTTTATGAAATCTTAAAACTAATTTTTTTAACAATTGACGATTTGTTTTCGATATAAACGGTCAGAAGGACATTGATGCATATGAGGAGTTCCGGCTACGACTTAAATTTTGAGGTAAAAAAGATGTGATTTTTGTTTTGATGGCACATCGGCATAAATATTAGAAGCTATTTAAGAATAAGAAATTCGTTCACGTCAATTAAATCGCGCAAGGGGGTCAAGAGTTATGGAGGTTTTAAGATTTAGCGGTCTTAAAAAATCTTAAAAATATTTTAAATAATTTTTTTCTTCACATTTGTTGCATGCGTTATTAAAACATGCCAGGATATATCATTTCTTCTAAAATATATGATATAAATTTAACCCTTTAATGACCAAACGATTTAAAAAAAAAAATATCGCGATTAATTCGCGGTAAAAGAAAAGTTTCACTATTTTTTATAACATATTTAGGCAATGCGCGTTACTATTACTGAAAAAAAAAAATCACGGAAAATCGTTTCATTGTACCAGTGTTTAAAAACATCGGTGATGCTTTTTTATAACAGGAAAATTTAATATGGTCCAAAAAATCTATAATCATCAAAATTTTTTAACCCGCCTCTGATTTTATGATGACACATCAAGTGGCCTTTCATTTAAAAAAAATTTCATCCGATTTCGTGTAAAGCATTGGATGTGCCAGATCAAAACAGGTTTAGATAAAATCATCGCGCTTTCCGCTCAGAATGGCTTAAAGTAAAAAGTCAAAAAGCAAATCAGTTCTACTCGTTAAGGCACGTCTTTTGGTGAATTAAAATGAACATGATGCATTAATTGCTAGTAAAAAAAATTGGAAACAGATTTGCAAATTTCGCACAATTTTCAAAAATGCCATAAAATTTTTGCAATTTATTTTTTATAAACCCGCCAGTGATTTTTTTATGTAAACTCCTAAAAAACTCGGTTTACGCAAGAGTCCACCAAATTTCAAATGAAACCGCGAATGTGCCTCGCGAAAAACTGGTATTTTAAAAAAATTACGTTTTTTCTTTCGAACTTTGATCTGCTGAAACTCCTTAACTATTCGTGGCACATTAACGGGATTAATTCCAAAATATTAAGAATTACAACAGCTACCAACTCTAGTTCAACTTTTTTCATTTTATAGAGGGGGCCGAAATCCCTGATCAAAAAACCTCGAAAATATAAAAACTCTTAATTTTTGGTTTCAAAACTTAACCGTCTTATAACTTCTTACCAAGCGATGAAGCATCTATCAAGCTAACATTAAAATAATCTCTTATATGTACTGACTTTGTGTTGTGCCGGAAAAGATTGAAATATAAGGAGAACTTAAAAAAAAAAAGTGAAAGAAGGTAAAAACTATGGAGTATTTCAAGACATTTTTATCGATTTTTCAACTTTAACCCTCTGTAACTTTTAGGGATAAAGTGGGGTAATCCTTAAACATTGCTCAGTGATGGTTCAAGGTCTTGTTTACACAACTGCATTTACAGTTTTTCTAAATTCCAAAAACTGCCGGTTTTTTTAAACATTTATTTCAGTTTCACTGAGTTGAAATTTAAAAAAGATTTCATGATATCTAAAAAAAACTCTTATAAATGCATCTTATCAGTTTTACGCATTTAAGCATTTTATGCATTTAAGCATTTACACATTTAAGTATTTACGCATTTTACGCATTTACGCATTTAAGCGAGATGAGTGAATGCTTAAAGTTTTTCTTAAGTAAGTCTTTGTGATTTTTAACTAGTTTTTTTTTGGAATTTTACTGTTTTTTTGAGTTTCTGTTTTCAGTGCTTTGTTTTCATAGAAAATTTGTGGTTTTTATTATTTTTGTAAAATCATCATTAACGTGAGTGAGCAACCGTGAGCGTAATCAAAAATTGCGTGAGCGTGAGTAACAGAAAATTGACTCACGTGATTGCACAAGTAAACTTAAAATATTAGCGAGTCGTCAGTGACTTTAATATTTCTTGCGTGGGTCAAATCGCTTTCACGCCCATCTCTATATTGTACCACAAATGAAAAAACCAAGGTTGGTTACCGAAACGAATAACGGTAAGGGTAACGGTAACGGTATCTAATTTTTATTTATTTCGGTAAAAGTAACGGTAAGTGTTTTCAAATCGTTTCGGTAACGGTATCTACCGGTACCGAACCAACCAAACCGGTACGTACCGGTATTATTAATTTAGTTAAAAATTTGAAAAAAGATAGAACTGAAAGCTAAAAATATTTTATAGACCCAAAAACCAGTATAGATTTGATATGATTATTATTTTTGTCATTTATTTTATAATAATTTGCAAATT
This sequence comes from Pegoplata infirma, assembly GCA_963921195.1. Taxonomy (NCBI): domain Eukaryota; kingdom Metazoa; phylum Arthropoda; class Insecta; order Diptera; family Anthomyiidae; genus Pegoplata; species Pegoplata infirma. Next base: position 49,999 of record CAWUER010000682.1, on the reverse strand, counting down.
ATAAATTTAAAATTATGTTAGCAATTTGATTTTATTTTTTTGTTCGTTAAAATCCCTTAAAACAGGTAAAATTTTGAATACCGGTACAATACCGGTAACTTCTAATAATTATAACGGTAACGGTAAGGGTAACGGTATTTTAAAAATATTTTTAGCGGTATCGGTAACGGTAACGGTATTCGATTTGAAAGGGTTTTGAATCGGTAACGGTATAATAAGGGTAACGGTAACCAACCATGGAAAAAACAATTAAAATGGGATCAACTCGTTGGTTTCGCAAAAATTTGTTACTCATACGCCATGTTTTAACAAGAAAATACAAGGAAATTCCAAAATTGTCATAAAATTCAATATTTTCTCGAAAAAAACGACGAACGTGTTTCTGAATTTTTTTGTGTGGATGGACAAACATCAAAACTTAAAAAAAAAAAAAATAAAAAAAAAGTGGCCGGATTTTTGATAAATTGACTTTTTTAAAAAATTAAAAATTTTAGAACGGGTTCTGAAAATTTTCCAAAGAAAAAAATTTTATTCGATAGCCCATACAAAACTATAAAAGAATGTAAATTTTAAAGATTGTGGTGCATTCCGTTTTAATGTGATAAATATTTAATCAAGGCAACTTTCCTCAAATTTGACCATTTTTCCAATATTTGACCATGTCTTCTAAGCCCAGCTTTTGAAAATTAGAAAAACCAAAAACGCAATTTTCTTAGTTCCATATAGGGCTATCCAAACAACCTCTTCAGAAATTTACGGGACACATGTTTTTCTGTAGCGGGACATTTGGTGTGGAATGCCTCATATATGGTTTTGAATTGAAAAAAATGTGAAAGAAAAATTTTAATTTTTCTAAAAATTTAAGACATCCTGGTTTGTTTCTTACTAGTTTCATATTATCCAGTTATAATAATCTTCAGAAAAACTTTTAATGTCAAATTTATTTAGTTAATAGTCAATAAACTCTATATGTGAAAATTATTTACAGATCGCAGCTGACAAGGATTGAACCCATCATCATCTGTAATACTTTGCTATTAACTGCTTGTAACGTACAATCACTCTAGACCGATACGCAAAGTAGGCTGTTAAACAAGTATCAACTAAATCTGATTTTTTCAATTCGAGTGTGGTTGTTGCTGTTGTTTTTTTTAACAGAAGACTTGTTATTCTAATTATGTGTAAACAAACTTTTATTTTTAGTAATCATTATTCTTTTTCCTCTACTTCATAAATTGAAATTCGGTGTGATTTTAATACCAAATTTTAGGACGCAGTACTTTTTTTAACAAGTTTGTATGTTTAAGAAATGTTGTTACCAAAACTGGCAAGTCGCACTGGAGCCGAAAATATTTTCGTTAGACAACAAATTGTTACAAAAAAACATAGACAGTTTTTCGATAACATACAAGATTGTTGAAAAAAGCACCGCAGGTGAAAATTAAAAAAATCTAATTATATCTTTTAAATTTTCGGTAACACACAAAAAGCGCCGTTGGCGAAAATTTGTTACCAAAAATCGCCGCGATTTTGGGTACCAATTTCGCTTGCAGCTCATTTTACAACAAATTTTAATAAAATATTTTAAATTTTCGGTAACATGGAAATTTGTCGCAAAAAGCGCTGCTGGCAAAAATTTGGTACTAAAAATCGAAGCGATTTTTGGTACCAAATTTTCTACAACAGATTGTAATTAAATCTTTTTATATTTTCGGTGACATAAAAACTTTTCGCCTACTGTGCTTTGTGCGACAGATTTGTATGTTACCGAAAAATTGATAACAAAAATCGCCTCAATTTTTCGTCTACGGAGCTGTTTGTATGTTTTTATGTCACCGAATCAAGTCAAATAGAATGTATTTTAGCATGTTATCAAAAAACTCTGAAAAAAAACAAACCAGTCGTCAACTTTCGCATTCGGCCGTTATTATAACATGTTTTATTGCACCAAAAGTACACTCAAAAAATTATGTTAGTAAAATCAACTGAAAATGTCAGTTAAAATAACTGCTTTGTAAGTTGTTTTGGGGTCAACTACTTTTTCAGTTAAATCAACTAACAATGTTAGTTATTTTAACTGACAAAAAACAACTGACTTATGTAGTAAAAACTACTTACATTTGTAGTCAAAACAACTAAAGTGTAGTAAAAATAAAATAATTAATATATAATTTTTTTTTTTTTAAATTTTTCAAAAAAAAAAATTAAAAACCAAATTTTTTCAAAGTTTTTTTTTTTTTTTAAAGTTGTGAAAAAAAAAAAAAACGAAAATTTATTTTTATTTTTTGGAAAAAAACTTTGAAAATTTTTAAGATATAAAAAAATAAAATTAACTACTTTAAGTAACTGTTACTACATCACAGTACTTTTTTGTTAGTTGTTCAAAAAAACAACTTAAAATAACTAACAGAAATCGTTGTTTGATATTTTTCATACAAAAACAACTGACTTTGTAGTTGAAAACAACTAACTACTGTAAAATATGCAATTAACTAACATGTAGTAACTTACATAATTTTCTGAGTGTAAGATCAGGATCCTCATGCTCGACTTAACTGATATATTTTTTCGTATTGTTTGTTTAATTTTTGTTGAGACTTCTTACTTTTTATACCACCCACTCTAGTGATAGAGGGTATATATAAGTTTGTCATTCCATTTGTAACACATCGAAATATTGGTCTAGGACCCTATAAAGTATATCGTCACCACAAATGCAAAACAACGTAACAACACTTTTTAGAATTTTACAGGAGAAGCAAAAAACGTTATTAAATGAAAAATATTTGCAATATAAAAGACTTTTGCGAAGTGTTTGCTTAAAAAACAGCGATAAATCCATTTCTGAAATAAAAAAGTCGTTTTTGTTAATATTTTTTGAGATATGTGGGTTACGTTTTTCGTGGAATCGTGTTTTGTAAACCAAAACGACGTAACATCACAAAGTTGAATAAATTGCTAATTTTTTGGAAATAATTCAGCCATTCAGTAAGTATTGGACCGAGATCCATGAAATTTGTAGTGGTTATAGCTAACGTATTTTCGAGCTTAAGTTTGGAATTTGGATCCCAGCGGTTGAACGGGGGAGGCAGCAGAACCCCCCAAAGTAGGGCACCTTTTGTATACGAACACTTAAAACAATTGCCATTTTTTTTGTTTGTTATCATATTTCTTAAAATAATATATGCGGACAATGTACTAGTAGCGGCCTAAAAAAAACCTCTTTAGTGGGTGTGGTTATCTCTTATACTTTCCGAAATAGAAAATTTATAATTTAAAAAATTTACTGATCCGGCTCCAGTTTTTTGCTAATAGCAAAGCCGCATTTATTTCAATTTATTTTAAACTAATTTCATTTGAAAACTATATAGATTTCTGATTAAAAAAAAAAAACAACAAACCGATATCTTGTTTTAGTCCGAAAATACATTATTTTTAAGTTAAAAATTAAAAAAAAAAAATACGTTTTTTTTTTTGTACAAAGTACCAACACTCTTTTGAATCTAGATAAAAAGTTTCGTTCAGAACATGTTGATTGTTTTTACTAGTTTGAAAGCTCGTGTAGATGAGTTTAAATGAAAAATAAAATTCGAGGTTTAAATATTGCGTCTGCCAGCACCATCCAAAATTGGCCTAATTTTGGCTGCCGCCTTTATTTTCCTCATAGTAAGGAAAATAACCCATTTTTTAGTTAAATTTAACTAAATTTATGAAAATTCATGAATTTTTTTTTCAGTGTAGCACCTTGGGACAGTTAGAGAGATGAATGTTAATTTTATAAAAATTTTATTTTGTATGGATGCTCCCTTCGGGAGTATCGAGAAAGCGTAGAACTGTTAGGAAAAATATTGGGTTCTAAAAATGAATGGGGGTCAATCTTCCATTGAACTTCTTTAGAAGCGACCCCGAGGCAATCGCTGGTGCTTTTTTACCCTTTACCGCCACTTTTTTGCCAAAACAATTGCCTAGGAGTCGCTTCTAGAGGGGTGCAATGTAACCAAACCCCCATTCATTTTTACAAGCCAACAAAGATATAAGCATACATGATTTCAAAATTTTAGATTTTTTTCCATTCGTTTTTGGTTCTTAAACATTTTAAATGATTAAATACCATATTCGCATTCATTAAAACTAGATACATTTTTCGTTTTTCCTATACAATTTATCTGTCAAAATAAAACGCCTAAAATTTTTCAGATTTTATAAAATCCTTAAGAGTTCTTATAAAAGGTAAGAGTTTATCAACATATTTAAAGAATTTTGCTGTAGTACAGATCCAAAAAAATAAAGTTTTTGATCTCACTTGGTTAAAAAAAATATTTAGAACCCGAAGGTTTCTTTATAAGAAAACGGACCCTGTTCCAACCCTTTCCAAAGGGTTGGCTTTGGAAAAAAAAAATTTGAAGTTTTAACATTTTTTTAAGTTCTTGAAATTGGTTTTGGTATAGGAAAAGTTTTAGGAAGAAACGATACATTTTTAAAAAAATCTGTGTATTCTTAGGAAAAACTTTCCAATTGAACTGGTAAATTACACAGAATTTGAAAGAGGATTCGAAAAACCTGCGGGTCTAGCTATTTTCATTTACAAAAAAAAAAATACTGTTAAAAAAACGACATTTTAAAATTCAATTTCTCCAAACTAATTTTAAATAAAAGCTACGTTCTTTTTTAACAAAGGCAAACATTATTTTAATTCGATTACCAAAAATTCAAACTATTTTTACTACAACTACAAAAATTTCCAGCTGTAGTAAAAATAGTAAAAAAGAGTAGATTGTTGTAAAGTAATCAAGCGGACCTAATAAATTAAAACAAAAAATATTTGGTTAAAAAAACGATAAATTAAAAAAAAATTATACAATTTTGGAAAAATTTAAAAGATACATTTTTTGAAAATTTTATATAAATTTTAATCTGAAATATTTATTCAATTTAGGCGCCCCAGTAGGCTAGTTGGTAGCGTGCTAGTCTATGAGTCTGGGGGTCGTGGGTTCGATTCCCACCAGAGGCCTTGGTCTGTTTCGCTACAACGAGATAATGGTCTTTGTCACCCATCTCGGTTAGGTTAATTTAGTATATGATTTGTAATTATATGTTAAAAATTCAATAAATAAATAAATAAATAAATATTTATTCAATTTGTATGGTATAAATATTTATGCGATTTCAATATATAAAAATATATTGAAATATATTAATATTTGCTAGATTACATATAAATTGTGTGTGTAACATGCTGTTACGTTGTTTTGGTTTATGAAATGCATGCACTTGCTGATACGTTTTTTTGTTTATTGTTAAAAAATCGCAATTTTTGAACTTTGACTTCCAAAATTTTCCAGAGACATGTAGTTTAGTCAAATGCATCATAATCAATCAAAAACTCGATTTTGATTTTTTTGTTGTTACGCTGTTTTGCATTTAAGGTGACGATATATATTCATGATCCTCGATCGATTTTAAGTCGATCTATCAATGTCCGTCCGTCTGTCTGTCTTTTCGTCCGTAGAAAACACGCTAACTTTTGAAAGATTTTACAGAGGCCACTGAAGTTTGGCATATATGTTGGTCATTTACCTGGTTAGGTTGGTATTGCAATCCAGCCAAATCGGTTCAGTGGTTTAAAAGTTATGATCAAAAGAGGAAATTTCGGCAAGGCACAGTGGACCAAATGCTTAATCTAGCGTGCTTTGAGAGCACCTAGAAACATGAAATTTGTAATGCAACAGGAAAATGAGATGAGCTTCTATATAGTCCAAATGTGGGCGGTATTTAAAGAGGCGTGGCACTTATTGAAACATTGTCATAATAAAATATAGGTAAAGTAGAGCCAATAATAAGCAGAGAAAGTACTTTTTTTAACGTAAAAAAGATTTTTAAACAGAAAAGAAATACTTTATTTTGAGTAAAAAAATAATTTTTTTCTCATTTCTGTAAAAAAAAAAATTTTGAGTAAAAATTTTTTTTTAATTAAAATTTTTTTTGCTTGTAAAATTTGTACATTGGGTTAAAAAATTTTTGAGAACGTCAAAAATACTCACAATCAGTAAAATATTTTTGTTGCTCATCAATGTCATTTAAAGCGTTTAGGTGTTTTTTTTAACATAAATTCAATCTGAAATTCACGGTTTTGCTTACAACTTCTGAACCACTAGACCGATTTGGCTGATATTCAATAACAACCTGATTAAGAAAATTAGGAAAATTGAAAATATATATGCCAAGCGTCAGCAGCAACAGATCGTGTTTTAAACAGACAGACGGACGGACATCGCTAGATCGACTGAAAAACAAAAACCAGCAAAAACCAGCAGCTAATTTTTTTATTATTTTGGAGCTCAATATATATTCTTTTGAAATCATGTAAAAACCCTATAGAAGTAAGCGGTATTAGTACCTAAATTCATTAATAAAGTTCAAGTTTGCTTGAAAAAGAATTCCATTGTGAACTCTCTTTTTAATTTACGTTTTTTTACAAACAACAACACACATTAGCTTCAAATATACATTCCTTGAGGTTAATATATAACAAATAATTTGACAAATTGCCTTAATACGGTCGTAAAATAACAGTTTAAACAATCAACACGTCTACACAGAACTTGAATAAATTTTTTTAAAAAAACTTTTTTTTGAAAACTAAATTTTTCGACCAACTGCGCACCAGATTCAACATTTGGTCCACTGTGCAAGGGTGTTTCGCGAATTTACGTGATACAAAACACGATACCTTTCGAAAGACAATTATGAGACTGCTGAAGCTTGACGTATATCTTTTCCGTTCCCCAGGTTTGTTTCGTATTGAATTTCAGCTCATTCGGTCCAGGGGTTCAAAAGTTATAAGCAAAACCCTGAATTTCAGATTGGTTTCATCTTAAATGCCACGTGTTAAACAAGTTTCAAAAGCATTGGTGGAACTTAACAGTTCTTCTCAAACTTGTTTAGTTTTAAAGCAATGCTTTTTAAACTTGTTTTTTAAACTCGAAAACAATTTTACGCTCAAAAAAAATTTTACACTCAAAAAAAATGTATTTTTTTTTTTTTTTACAAAAAATACAATATTTTGTGTACATATGTACGTACGTACAATCACTCAAAAAATAGTTAAAAATTTGCTATTTTTCAAAAAATTCATTGTGGAGGGTATTCATACATTCGGCAATGTCGAATTTAACTTTTCTACTTGTTTTTTATTTGGACTTTTTTCATTATTAGAGGAAGTTATTTCATTGGCACTTATTAAATTTTTTAGGTGGAAGTTATTTCATTGTAGTTGGGACTTATTTCATTTCTTTTTTTTTTCTTCATTGGGACATATTTAATTTTTGGTGGAATTTATTTCATTGGGAGTTTTTTCGTGGGAGTTATTTCGTTTTGCGAAATTTTTGAGGTTCTCAGGCAAAAACAAAACATTTTTTTAGGTTCTAAAATTTTTTTTTGCAATGGGAAGGAATTTTTTTCTTCTCTTTCTTTTTCTTTTTTTTCTTGTCTTCCTTTTTCTTTTTTTTTTCTTCTCTTCCTTTTTCTTCTCTTCGCTTCCTTTTTTTCCTTCTTTTTTTCGTTTTCGAAGTCGGTTTGGGGGGGGGGGATATCCCCAATTTCCTATCCCTCGAATCCACGCCTGTTATAGCTCTAACTACATTTTGTGTGACATATTTTTCACAATTCCAACTAGGTCTTATATAAAACAAACTCCCTTATATACATAAGTACCTATGTTTGGTTGAATGAATATGGTACTTATACTCAATATTTTCTACATATTGTACTTATTTGCGGTTGTCTTCGTATTTACTTAAGAAAACGTTTTAGTAAAGGTTTTCCAAGTTACTTAGAGCATTTCTCATTCTTTAAAAAATTACAAAAGTAAAACTAAAAGAAAATCTTTGAATTTTAAAATGAAATGTTCCTGTAACTTATGGTGTTGCCACATGTTACGAAGGAACAAAGAAACAAATAAAATTTCATCAAAGACAAAAAAAAAATTAGAAATAGTGTTAAAGTTCGACTGTAAGGAATTTTTTTATAACCTACTAAATATTTAGTTTAAAATAGTATTTAATGAAAGTAAAAAAATAATTTCGGTATATAAGATTTTTTTCAAAAATGTTCCATAAGACTTATACTTTTATCCTTTTGCAACACAATGGATACTCTAGCAGTCAAATTTTAATTTTAATAAGTATTTAAGGACCATCGATTACGGGATGTGTTACAAACTTTATGTAGAAATTAATATTCTCCTATTTTAAGATGAAGAACTAAACATATTCACACATATTTACTCCAAATGAATGCTAGAAGGCAACTCATTTCAGTAAAATATTTTAAAAAAGGATTACAATTCTTTGAAAGAGTGTGGTTTCCTTAAAAGAACATTTTCTTAGAATTTTAAAAGTTGTTTCTAAAAAAACTAACCTCTAAGAAATTTTAAATATGTGGGTAAATTTTTGTGTTTATGTGTGTGTGTGTGTGTGTGTGTAATATAAAAACAAACTCTATAAAAAGGAAAGAAAACTAATTTTATATGAAGTCTTATAAAGGATTTACATTTTAAAAAAGATTGTCAAGCATAAAGAAACTAATTAAAGGCTAAATTAGAAGGGAATTAGTGGTGGAATAAAAAAAAGATATATTGAAACCTAAAAGTATGTAACAAAAATTGTTTGAATTAAAATCCGTAAAGTAGGCTTTAAATTATTTAAACAAAAAAAAAATTAAATTGACAATAAAAATTTTAGTGAGATCTTTAGAATGACAAAAAAAATAAATAATCAAACATAAACTAAGAAATGAGAGTGTTAAATTTGGCTGTGCTAACTATTTTTCATTCTCAAAAATCATAAAATAAAAACAATTGAGAATGCTGAAAAAAAATATCTCAAGGGGTCTTACAAAGAGTTCTAAATTCGGAAACTGCCTTACGAGAATTGCGAGAATACAGTCTTGTATCCGTATTAACTTCTAGTCTTGTATCCGTATTTGTATCCGGATAAGTGAGAATACAGTCTTACTCAATTACTAAGAATTGCATTCCGTCCGTTTGCCCATCTAGAGGTTTAAGCACGACGCTTAAGAATTCGAGACTGTAAAGGTACTGGTACCTTTACAATCGCGATAGATATTGTCTACTACATTTTTAACGATTTTTGCACTAATGCAATCCTTATTCTTATTCAAATTATTTTTCATATCTACTAGAGATGGGCGCGTGAATGATTTTTGACTCACACATACTCACTCTCGCTCACGACAGGAATTTTTGAATCACGCACACTTACTCACGAGAATATTTTTTTTACCCACACTCACTCACAATCACGTGAGTAAATTTAAAACAACTCACACTCACGTGCTCTCACACAAGCTTCACTCACGTTGCACAGTGGAAAATTTTGGTCATTTCCGGATCAAAAATCTGTAACTTTTGATTGGATTAATATTTTTGTATGCCGTCTTTTTTGTTGAATAGGCGAGACTTTAGGCTTTAATTTGTGTTTTTAGTCATAAAAATCGACTGACGAGAACTAAAGTTGTGAAGGGTTAAAAATACATTTTCGATATTTTTGTTGAATTTTAGTATAAAAGTAAAATGTTAGGACAAGTTAAATAGGTATTTTTTATATTTTGGAATTATTTTCAGTTGAATTTTGCAACAGATATTTATAATAAGTAATTTTGTAGATACATTTTTCAGAAAAGGTCAACATTTAGCCCCATAGACTTTAAAGGGCCAAATGTTGCAATTTTTAAAAAAATTATCAGATTCTAAAATTTAACTGATATTTTATTGTAATACGACAAAAATAAGGAAGTTATAATAAAAAATCATATAAAGGTTGCCAAGATAAAAAAAATTGTTAGTGTTTAATTCGGCTGTTGCCAAATCTTTCCAGAACTCTCTAAAAAGTGAAAAAAAATAAATAAAGTGCCTTTTTTTGGGAAATGGAGTAAGGGGGGGAGGGTTTGTCGGCGGGGGACCACCTCTAACTTTTTGCGATAATTGTCTGCAGACTCATTAATTATAATACGCAAAAATAACACAATTTTAGCATTTATTGTTATAGCCACGCCTCCAAACGGGGGGCGGACAAAAAAAATACGTTTCTCAGTCTCTCTGACAGCGCAGGTTTTTTAATTCTTATAGTCCTAGCAAAAACTTGGTAATGGGTACCCCTTCCAGTCTCGCTTACGTGGTAATGGCTTTGAATACTACTAATTACCATTAGCATTACATTGCGCCAAAAAAGGCAAAATGTGGTTACCTCCAATGACATCACCGTGTTAAAGTAATTAAAATTGAAATTGGGAGGTAACTAGTTACTCATATTTTTGCTAACCGCTTAAGTTAATTACTTGGTAAACGAAGTTTTTGCTGGGGTAATCAACATATTGTTCAATTGCTGAACAAATATGCTAAAAAATATGCAAAAAATGTTTTTTTGGGGTTGTTTTTGGTTTTTTTTTAATTGGAAATTGTTTAACCCGGGGTCAAGTTACCCTTTCCAACATGGTATTACAATCCTAAAAAAAATAATTAGAAATATTAAAAATACGCACTTGAATATGGTATAATTTTATCTCCCCAAATCTTTAAAGTCGAAAGTAGTGTTTTCTGTCGCCATTTTCTTATAATTCTGTTGACATAATAACTATAATTTCTGAAAATATTTATTGCTTGACATCTTAGCTTTACGATAATAGATCTTGTTTTATGGTTAATTTCAAACATGTGCAAAAATCAATTATTAGATGCATTCACCTTATATAATCCATTGTGCGTTGACTCACACTCACGAAACTCTTATTTATACAAAAAAAAAAATCAAAAATCTGTCAACATTTTTTAGAAAAATTTAAATTTCAGCGAAATTTTTCATTTTTTTTTTTTTGCATTTTTTGGGACGAAATCTTAAGTTAAGCCAAATTTTACAATTTATTTTTTTGGCATTTTAAGGTACGAAGGGAAATATAAAGAGAAAATAAATCACGCACACTCACTCGCGCAAAAATCTTACTCACGCACACTAACGCACTTTCCACTCACAATCACGTGAGTAAAATTGAATTCAGTCACACTCACGCGTAATCACGAGTGATGCACGTTAATCACGCTCTTGTCTGCTCTTATGCTCATATCTGTCGTAATTTGACAAGTTTGTTTTGTGTTAAGAAAATTACTCTTTTTTTCAGTTAAATTTAACTAAATTTTAGAAAAATTCATGATAAATTTTCAAAGACATTTTTTTCCTAAATTTTTCTTATGTCTTTTTTTCAGTGTATATGGCAGAAATTCTTTGTCCAATATATACAGTAGGGTGGTTTTTTATTTAATTTTTTTTCGAATTTCGAGAAGCGCGCAGCGGATTTTTGTGCCATTTGATGTTAAAATAATTGTGTAAAAATTTGAGCTAAATCGGATAAAATTTACTTGAGGCGCAAGAAGGTCAAAGTTTCGAGAAAAAGCCAAAATGGCCAAATTTTTAAAAAACTTAAAAAAATGTAAATTTTGTAGAAATAAAAAAAATAAAATATTTTTTATTTAACTTTCTTGCAATAATACTCAGAAAAAATTATCTTTACTTTTTATGACGGCAGTAACACTTTCAAACATGAAATACAAAAATTACCATGCATTTTGGGGGGTACCTGAAATGAGTGTTTTCGATTTTTTGAAAATTTTATTAAACAAAAAAATTAAATTCTACTATTCTAAAGCAGTGGATTATTAAATACATCCTAAGGCTTAAATATTTAAAAAATTGGGGATATCCATCGACTCAATTTTTTTTTTGGAGTCATTTGGATTTCAAGGAGTCAAATGACTAAAAAAAAAAATTGAGTCGATGGATATCCCCAATTTTTTAAATATTTAAGCCTTAGGATGTATTTAATAATCCATTGCTATAGAATAGTAAGATTTAATTTTTTTGTTTAATAAAATTTTCAAAAAATCGAAAACACTCATTTCAGGTACTCCCCCAAAATGCATGGTAATTTTTGTATTTCATGTTTGAAAGTGTTACTGCCGTCATAAAAAGTTAAGATAATTTTTTTCTAAGTATTATTGCAAGAAAGTTAAATAAAAAATATTTTATTTTTTTATTTCTACAAAATTTACATTTTTATAAGTTTGTTAAAAATTTGGCCATTTTGGCTTTTTCTCGAAACTTTGACCTCCTTGCGCCTCGGGTTAATTTTAACCGATTTAGCTCAAATTTTTACACAATTATTTTAACATCAAATGGCACAAAAATTCGCTGCGCGCTCCTCGAAATTCCAAAAAAAATAAAATAAAAAACCACCCTAATGTATATGAAAGTTTGAAATCATCTTTATAAAATTTTACTTTGTCTTGAAGACATAAGTATATTTGGTAAAGTTTGTAAAAGCAATTTTTTTGGAAAAAAAATTAGAAACTTTTTAAACTTTTTAAAAAAATAATTTGATACATTTTGAGTAAATTTTTACTTGACACAATTAAAAAGTTACTTAAAAATATTAAAAAATTTTAAGTAAAGATTTAATTGTGTGAATTAATAATTTACTCAAATTTTTTATTAAGCATTTAATAATTTTTTATTAAAAGTTTACTCAATACTATTAAATCGTTTACTGGTGGAAAATTGAGTAATTTTTTACTCAATAGTATTAAAAATTTACTCAAAATTTTTTTTTGTTTTTTTCTGTGTACACATGTATGTGTTAGAGAAAAAATAATATTTTAATCGCAATAAAGGCCTTGGCTTTGGCGTGTTTTCCCCATAGTCTCGGAACAAACGGCAGTTACAAAGTCTTTGTTGTAATTTTACTTTAAAATCTAATAAAATTTATTACTTGGCAATAAAAAACAAAGGTTTTTTTTTATATTTATAATAAAAAATGTACCTAATGAGAATTATGTGTGTATTTGCATTGGAAATTTTCCCCCATTTTGTAGATCCAATTGGAATAATATTAATAAACATGGCAATGGAGCTAAATCCTTATCAATTTTCCTTGAATTCAGTAAATTTTCCCATTTTTTGTTAATTTTTGTTTGAGTATAGGGGAAACTAACAGCAACTTAGAAAGAAAAATTTGGAAAAATTAGAAAAAGACAAATAAAATAAGTAATTCGACTTGGCCGGATTCATTATTACCCTCCATATTGCCGCTTGTTGTCTATATTTATTTAATAGGTAAACTTTTTAAAATATATACTTTACCATGACTTCAATTAATGAATCCTAAATGTATGTCACAAAACCTTTTAAACTTAAAAGCCGTAAAGTAGGCTTTACATTATTACAAATAGAAATTATAAAAATATACTTGTAGTAAAAGTAAATCACAATGAAACTCTTTGATATTCTTTATGATTATAAATATTGACTTAAATATCAATTAATACGCTAGTACTTTTAACATTTTACATCTATATTTTCTTACGCTTTTCTTATATAATTAAGTTTAAACCTTCTCATATTATTTTATGTTTTAACATAATTCCTTTTCCCTTTTATTAACATTTCCATAGAATCGATGTGTGTGGTGCTGCATATTTTCCAGCTACTTTATAATATTCTTTTGTTTTTTTTTTTCTTGTCATAATTTTATGAAAATTTGATTAATCTTATCAAGATACTAGTCAATGAAAGCGTAGAAAGTATAACGTACAATACACACTTCTTAAGTAAAGTAACAATCCTTTCTACACCTTTTACAAGAACGAAACATCCTTTTTGTCGTCAGAGTCTTCATCCTTTTCACTTAGTCCATATAACACAAACAACAATGTATCGTCATCCCGTTTACGGGATGATATTGTTTTTTGATGGAATAGAAAAGAAAGGGGTTGCACGATGATGGCATTAGCATCAGTTAACAGCTGTCAACGTGCCTGACATCTTGTGTCATATTTTTATATTCCATTCATATTGTTAATATGTATGGATGTACTTGGAGTATGTACTCATCTTGTTCCTTACAAACGATAATGGGAAGTTTGGTTTATTGTTATTGCTTCTTCATCTTCAGATTGTTCTTGTTCTCCATTATATACTCGTGCTATAAAAGTTGATATTATGTTGTATGTATAAATTGTAAGTAGGTTGTAATAATTGAGTTAATGGTTAAAAAGGCGTTTTAAAGAAATTTTATTTAATAAATACATATTCTTATTGTTAGTACTTAAGTGATAGACTGTGGGTGACGGAAGTTGTTTTAGGGTTAAAGACAAGTGTTAGAATATACGTAAGTGTATGAAAATAATATGGGTACTTGATTTTTTTAAGAAATATGTTTCGCAATTATGATTAACTTATTGATAATATCAAATTTCTTGTACTACCGAAAGAGGAAAAAATTGCTTTAGTTAAAAAATTTGTAGATTCACACAGAAAAAAATATGTTGGGACAACAATGGGATCGCTTAAAATCAAAAATTTTCACAATTTCCCCAAAATCTCCCAATCGCAACACTCTTGAACCTTAAAAATTTAATATCTAAGTGCTTTTGTAGCTACAGAGCCACTTTTTTGTTTTAATGCTTTTAATACGCTCTACAAGACCTACCATAACCAAAAAATTTCCAATAATAGGAAGGGGTGCCCCCTAATTTAAAGGTCGTGGCAAAGGGTGGAGGAAATGGGGGGAAAGTATCCCCCGACTTTTTTTACTTGGTATTCTCAATGTGCAAGTCCTAATGAACATAGTCTACAATTTTTATGATGGGACAACAATGGGATCGACCAAACTCAAAATTTTTCAAAATTTCCCCCAAAATCAACAAATGGCGACATTTTTGCGTCTCCCATTGTTGTCCCAAGATAAAACTTTGAGGATATGTTCTCTAGAACTTACTCTTTAAAAAAACCAAGTTCAAAAAAAAAATTGGGGGATACTATCCCCCGATTTCCCCACCCCTTGCCACGATCTTTCAATACAAGAGGCATAGTGATAGTAATATTTTAGAGAATATTAAGAGCTTTAAAACAAGCCAAACATGGACTCTGTAGCTACAATACAGCCAACGATATTTAATTTGTAATGTGCAAGAGTGTCGCAATTTGGATATTTTGGGGGAAATTTTGAAAAATTTTGATTTTGGTCGCTCTGATTGTTGTCCCAACATAAAAATTTTAGGATATGTTCATTTGGACTTGCACTTTGAGAAAACCAAGTAAAAAAAAATTGGGGAATATTTCCCCCATTTCCTCCACCCTTCGCCACGACCTTGAAATAAGGGGGGCACCCCTTCCTTTTTTTTAAATTTTTTGGTTATGGTAGGTCTTGTAGAGCGTATTATAAGCTTTAAAAGAAACAAAAATGGGATCTGTAGCTACAATAGCAGTTATGATATTAAATTTTTAAGGTTAAGAGCGTTGCGATTTGGAGGATTTTGGGGGAAATTGTGAAAAATTTTGATTTTGAGCGATCCCATTGTTGTCCCAACATAAAAATTTTAAAATACATTTTTTAGGACTTTCTCTATAAGATTATCCAGTAAAAAAAAATCGGGGGATACCATTCTCCCCATTTTCTCCTCCCTTTATCACGACCTTAAAGTAAGGAAGGTAACCCTTATTTTTTTCGAAAATTTTTTGGTTATGGAAGGTCTTGCAGAGCATATTATAAGCTTCAAAACAAACCAAAAATGGGCTTTCTAGCTATAATAGAACCAACAATATTAAGTTTTTACTGTGTAAAGTGTCGCGATTGGGGATTTTGGGGGAAAATTTGTCCCTCCGTATTTTTGGCCCCTGTTGACTTAGAGGGCTGAAAATTTGCATTTGTTCGTTTTTCGTTAACGTAGTGTAAGAACTAAACCAAATTTCACCAATATCGGAGGGGGTCAAAAATATTCATGATTGATTTCACTAAGAATGACCCTATGCACATAAAAAATTCTTAGAAACTTAGGCAATTTTCCAACCAAAAAATTCCTCTTCGTTTAGAAAAATTCTCAGATTTAGTGACTTTTTTTGCCATACAAAACCTCTAAGGTTTTGAAATTTGTTTTTCTTTTTTATTTTTCCACCCAAACGTTCTTTCTACACCAAAATTTTCAGGTTTTGAAAAACTAAAAAGTCCTGATATAAGAAAAATTAAACACTTTGGCTTTAAATAATGTCAATTTCCTAGATTCTGAGACATTTTTCTAAAGAAAAAGTAAAGTTAGAGAAACTTTTCCTTATGCCTATATGATACTTGCTTGATTTTGAACTTTTAAAGCAACTTTACCGGGGTTTATCTACGAGAATTTCAATAAATACACAATTTTTGTGTGGAGTTATCGAAAATATCATAGAAAAAGCCTAATAAAGTTGAAAAACAAGTAAATATCATACGCACTTTAGAAAATGTCTAAGATTCTCAAACATTTTCCGAGACATATTTCCTATTGAAAAGTCTGAGAATCTAAGAAATTTTTCTTATAAAAAAATCTTAGATTCTAAAATATTTTTCCCACGGAACAGGTTTCAGCTTCAGAGACATTTTTCCTAT
Source organism: Pegoplata infirma (assembly GCA_963921195.1). Lineage (NCBI taxonomy): Eukaryota > Metazoa > Arthropoda > Insecta > Diptera > Anthomyiidae > Pegoplata > Pegoplata infirma. The sequence continues at coordinate 33,511 of CAWUER010000682.1, read as the reverse complement.
ACACTGAAATAAAAAAGTAAATAATATTTAGAAAAAAATTTCTTTAAAAATTGTTCATGAAATTTTCTTAAATTTAGTTAAATTTAACTAAAAAATGGAAAAATTTCCTAACTATGAGGAAAACATTTTAGTTCATGTACTTATAAATAGTTCATAGTTTTCCTAAAATGGACTTCTTAAATATAAGAAAAAAATTCTTACTGCCAAAGAAATTTTCACCAAATATAAGAAAAATATAGTTATTTTTGAGACACATTTCTTAAATATATGTTCACACAAAATTTTGTTCAAGTTTAGTAAAAATTTACTACAAATAACTTCACCGAATTTCACTTATTAGAAATGAGGAATAGGACTTCTTAGAATATAGTTAAAAACTTCTTAAAATTTAGATAAAACTTTTCAGAATTTTTCTATTTTTTAGTTAAAATTGTTTTCCCTATTTTTAAGAAAAATGTGAACTAAAACGAATGAAAAAAATCTTTGGATCCATAACATTCCCCCTTTTTTAAAAATTTAGTTAACTGGGAAAAGTTTTTAGTTTACTTTTTTTTGAGTGTAGCACAGTGATATTGGTAAAATCGATTAAGAGAACTTTTTTTTAGCAATTCGGCAAGTTTTTTTTTTTTTTTTTTTTTTTTTTTTGAGAGTACCAAATTTTCTTTAAGTTTTTTGTCAAGACTGTCCATTTTTTATTATAAACGTTAAATTCATTTGCTTATGTATTTCTTCATAAATATGTAGTTACTTATTTATTTCCGATAAAAAAAAAAAACTTAAGCTTCTGACCACTTTTGACCATTGACAGTTTTTTATTTATTCCTCAAATAATAAAAAAATCGCTACCCTTACTTCTCCACCCCGTACTCACTGTAAGGTATTAGACTATTGCAAATAATATCTTCAACAAAGCTACTTTCAAATTCAAAGAACAACAAAAATATTATCCTGTTTAAAAACAAGCTCTTCACATATGATATGTTGATAACCTGCTTACAAGTCAGCGATAAATCATATTTTTTTCTTTACTTTTTTTTATGTAATTTACAAAGGAATATAAATATAGAAAATCTTACTTATGTATGAATATAATTGAATTTTTATTGATACAAGCAGCTTATAGAACACAACGTATAAACACACTCACACCGACAGACACTAATACGAATATAAATTCGAATAGAAACATCGAATCACCCACATTACAAATAGTCCTTTTTTTTGGGTGATTCACTAGAAGCAGAGTTTTAGTAGCACACTCAAAAAAGTATGTCGGTAAAATCTACTACAAAAGACAGTTGTTTTGACTACATTTTGTCGTTGAAAAGGCGTCCACTACATATAACGGTAAAAACAACTGAACATGTTGTTGTTTTTAACTATTGATTTTCAACTACAAAATGTAGTAAAAACTACTACAAAACTGTTTAATACAGTTATTTTTTCTGCAATTGCCTGAAATTTTATTTAAAAAATTTCTTAAACGTTTAAATGATTGATATTTATTTATTTAAAAAGCAGTACATTTCAGTTGGTTGTATAGAATTTCGACATGATGACAATTTTTTGATGAATTTATCTGGAATTATAGAAGAAAAAAATTATATTAATAAAATCTTAAACAAAATAAATTGATTGTATTTACCTTTGTTTTTTTAATAGTTCATTTCAAATTTTCACCGCTACTGATCAAAATTTGTCTGGAATAAAAAAAAACGAAATGCTTTGGCAAAATTGATTTATAAAAAAAAAGAATTAATTTGAAATGTTTCAAAAAAGTATGTACCTGTTCTGTTGTGTATACAAAGAAAAGAAAGATGGCGCGCTCATAAGAAAACAAGACACTGCATACATTGTATTTTGTTTTTTTCCGATTGGTTTTTACACACGCTTATGTGAGCGCTATATTATAAACACTTGTTATCTCATTTATCCACTTATTTTCTTTCGCTCAAGAATATTTTTCCAAAAACATATTTTTTGTTATAATTAAATTTAATAAATTGTAATTTAATTTATTTAGATATTATTTATTTGGTATAAAAATAATTCCTTCCGCATCCCGCACGACCAACTCGCTCGACACATTCGTTTGCAATAAAAATTTCTAGAAAAAAACGAGTTTTAGAAAAAAAAACTAAAAACAACTACATAAATCAACTATTGCTACAGTGTAGTATATTTTTTGTAGTTATTTTTTGAAACTACTACAAAAAAAGTTGTTTGAGATTTTTTCATACAAAAACGACCGAAATTGTAGTCAAAAACAACAGCTACTACTTACTACACAAACGACCGTCATGTAGTAACTGCAATAATTTTCTGAGTGCAACTTTGACTTTTTCTATAGTAGAAAACTACTCATATGATGCTACTTATGGACATCAAAGATGTATTTGCAGTGTGAGTGCACTCAAAAAAAATCTTTGCCCAATTAGAAGAAAAATCTGCTGAAACTACACTTTTATTAAGCCATATGAGAAATTTGCTGATTTTAGCATACGAGGTTCGGTAAATTTTTGGCTGGATAATTTAGGTAGAGCCAGCAGAAAAATCTAGCAATACAACAACAAAAGCAGTTGATTTTCGCGGAAAAATCTAATAATTTTAGCATGAAAAACCTAAAATTTGAGATGAAAAATTAAAATACTTTAAAAAGATGTTAAAATTGTTTTTTCTAAAATTTGTAAAAAAATGACTTACAAAAAACAGCAGATTACACTGAAAAAATAACTATACTGAAATTAAATAAACACTGTTATTAATTTAAGTAAACAATTTTTTTTTTAATTTACTTCAACTTATCTTAATATAAGGTGGTTTTACTTAAAACAAAGAAAATAAACTTGATTTAGTACAGGGCCATTCCAGAAAATTTAGCTCAAATTTTAGTAATTTTTGGAAATGGTGTCTCAGATTAATTTGAACCTTGACACAAAGATAGCCCTCATAAATATGAAATATGTACCATATATCGTTTTTTTACATTTGGTGTATTTAACGAATTATGGCGGGTCAAAGATTGACTTTTTAAGCAAAAGTAAGAAAAATACATCACGTTTAAAGAGCTGTAACTTCTTAACCAATGACCCGATTTTCACAAATTTAGGCTCATGTGAAAGCTGGGGTTCTTCTTTTGGAAATTATTTTTAAAATAACACAGTTTTTTTTACAGAAATGATGCAAAAATGCAAAAACATTTTTTCTTTTCGAATATTTAAAAAAACACATCTTCAATTTTTTTTAAAAAAATTCTGGTGAAAAATAACAATGTTTTGTATAACATATTCAAAATTCAGAGTGGGATCTCCATGGGATCAAAAAATATTCTGTTTTAAGTGCGAGGTTTTCATATTTTCCCCTTAGAAAATTTAAATTTCTAATGTTTTGAATGTTTTTCAAAATTTTAATACTACAATTTTCTTTGAAAATTTAAATTTTTATATTGAAGAAACATAAAATTTTAATTTTCTAAGGTAAAATTTAAGAACTTCGTACTAAAACCAGAATATTTTTTGATCCCATTGGGATCCCACTCTGAATTTTGGATATGTTGTACAAAACAGTATTGTTTATCACCAAACTTTTTTTTAAAAAAATTGAAGATGTGTTTTTTTAAATATTCGCAAAAAAAAAATGTTTTTGAATTTTTGCAACACTTCTGAAAAAACCCGTATGCTTTTGAAAATATTTCCTACAAGAAGAAGAATTAAGCTTTCATATGAGCCATTACTTGTGATAATCGGATTACTAGTTAAAAAGTTAGAGCACGTTAAACGTCATGTATTTTTCTGACTTTTGCTAAAAAAGTCGAACTTTGACCCGCGATAATTTGAAAACTACAGCAAATTTTGAAAATCCAAAAATGCAACATATCTCATATAAACGTGGATATCTATGAGCCAAATTCTCAGTGGCGTCCAAAGGCATGTTTCCGAACAGTGGGGCGAAAATTTTTGGAATTACCCTACATGCAAATATTTAACAAGTAGAAAAATTAAATTCGACTTGGTCGAATCTATGAATACCCTCCACAATGTTATCTGATAGTAATTTTCTAAAAAAAATTTCAAAAAATTGCATTACAAATTTTTTATTATAAATATATTATTTTTAGTAAAACTTTTTTTTAATCAATCAAATTTTTTTGAGTGTACAATTTTTTTGACTGTCAACGTTTTTTTGAGTGTGATATTTCATTAAAAAAAAAAAAATTAATGTGTACATTTTTTTGAGTGTAACATTTTTTTTGAGTGTAAATATTTTTTTAGTGTACAATTTCTTTGAGTAACAAAATTACTTTGTAAAATATTTTTGTTGTTCTATACCTACATATGTATATGGTATACAAAAAAAAACTGTTTCACATATTTCCCTCTTTTTATTTTATCTCTTTTTTAAAAAATAAAAAAAACAAACTAACATACAATCATACACATACGAGGCATTCCACACCAAATGTCCAGCGAAAAAAAACATGTGTACCGTAAACTTCTGAATAGGTGATATGGACAGCCCTATATGGAACTTAGAAAATTGCGTTTTTGGTTTTTCAATTTTTCAAAAACTGGGCTTAGGAGGCGTGGTCAAATATTGGAAAAATTTTAAAATTTGTGGCGAGTTGCCTTGATTAAATATTTATCACATTAAAACGGAATGCACCACAATGTCAAAAATTTACGTTCTTATATAGTTTTGTATGGGCTATCGATTAAATTTTTTTTTTTTGGAAAATTTTCAGAACCCGTTCTGAAATTTTCCATTTTTTAAAAAAGTCAATTTATCAAAAATCCGGCCACTTTTTTTTTCTTTTTTATTTATTTTTTTAAAAGTTTAGATGTTTCTCCATCCACACAAAAAAAATCAGAAACACGTTCATCTTTTTTTTCGAGAAAATCGCATTTGAACTTTAAATTTCATAACAATTTAGTAATTTGCTTGTATTTTCTTGTGTCAACAGAGCGTATGACGAATATTTATACAATTAATATTACTCATTCGCAATTTTAAAACAAAGAAATACAAGCATATAACAAAATTGTTATGAAATTTTAAGTTCAAATGCGATTTTCTCGAAAAAAAAGATGAACGTGTTTCTGATTTTTTTTGTGTGGATGTACAAACATCTAAACTTTTAAAAAAATAAATAAAAAAGAAAAAAAAAAAGTGGCCGGATTTTTGATAAATTGACTTTTTAAAAAATGGAAAATTTCAGAACGGGTTCTGAAAATTTTCCAAAAAAAAAAATTTTAATCGATAGCCCATACAAAACTATATAAGAACGTAAATTTTTGACATTGTTGTGCATTCCGTTTTAATGTGATAAATATTTAATCAAGGCAACTCGCCAAAAATTTTACCATTTTTCCAATATTTGACCACGCCTCCTAAGCCCAGTTTTCGAAAATTTGAAAAACCAAAAACGCAATTTTCTTAGTTACATATGGGGCTATCCAAACAACCTATTCAGAAATTTACGGGACACATGTTTTTCTGTAGCGGGACATTTGGTGTGGAATGCCTCATACTTTATTTGATTTTTTTTTCCAAAAATACTTACTATACACCGTTACATACAGTTACACTTAACAATAACAAAACAATAACAAATATTTACTTGTCTAACAACTAAACTGCACCCCACGGCAGGAAAACAAACAACAACAAGTTTTAAAATAACTGGTATTTCACCATGCTTATAAAACTTGTTTAACGAGTTTTCAACAGTTTAAGGTGAAACAAATCCGAAATTCAGAGCGTTGCTTATAACTTTTGAACCACTGAACCGATTTTGCTGAAATTCAAAACCAAACAGACTTGGGGAGCGACAAATATATATGCTAAGCTTCAGCACCTTTAGAATTGTCTTTCGAAAGTTAGAGTGGTTTTAATCTCGTAAATTCGTAAAATACCCTTGCCGAAATTTACTCTTTTGCTCATAACTTTTAAACCACTGGACCGATTTCGCTGGATTGCAATACCAACCTGACCCGGTAAATGGCCAACATATATATCAAACTTCAGGAGCCTCCGTAAAGTCTTTCAAAAGTTAGCGTGTTTTTAACGGACAGACAGACAGACAGACGGACGGACGGACGGACATCGCTAGATCGACTTAAAATCGATCAAGGATCATGAATATATATACTTTATGGGGTCCTAGACCAATATTTCGATGTGTTACAAACGGAATGACAAACTTATATATACCCTCTATCACTACACAGAAAAAAATATGGAGGAAACAAATTTGAGTAATCACTTGTTTAATTTTTTAAAAAAAATTTGAGTAATTTTTTAATTGACGCAATTAAAAATTTACTCAAAAATTGAAAATAAAATTTGAGTAAATAATTTAATACAAATTTAATATTTTTTTTTTATTTATTTTTTTTTCTCTTGGTGTTTTGAATTCTCATTTAGTTTATTGTTTTTTGTATATGTATATGAAAGTTTGAAATAATCTTTATAAAATTTTACTTTGTCTTGAAGACATAAGTATATTTGGTAAAGTTTGTAAAAGCAATTTTTTTGGAAAAAAAAAAATAGAAACTTTTTAAACTTTTTAAAAAAATAATTTGATACATTTTGAGTAAATTTTTACTTGACACAATTAAAAAGTTACTTAAAAATATTAAAAAATTTTAAGTAAAGATTTAATTGTGTGAATTAATAACACTGTAAGACAAATTTCAACTTTTTTTTTAACACCAGAACGAGACCTTATACACTTGAAAGTAGAGCCCCTCTGGAGTAAAACTGCATTTACAGTTTTTCATTCGGTGATCATTTGTCCTTTTTAGAGGACTTTAAAGTTTTGAAGGACATTTAAAGTAAAAAAAAAAAAAAAATATTTCTACTTATCCTACGATACTGAGATAAAAAGCAAATGAAAGAGGAAAGCTTCTTCAATTTTTTAAACATGTTCGTTTTGTCATATCAGGTTAAAAGGATATCAATAAGGTCCTTTCAAAACTTTGTCCTTTAATATCCTTTAGAGTTTCTAGCCATTTCTTCCGGAAAAAATATATGTTAAGGACATTGATATGCACTAACACTTTGTTAAATTTCATCCTTATCACTTTGTTAGTTTAGTGTAAAAAAAAATAAGTTTTTATATATAACTGAAAATATATATTTTTGTTTACACATAGCCTCCCAAATATTAACCAATTTTCTTGGAAAAAAAATCTAACACATGAATAAATGGATATACATGTGAAACTGGACACTCCATGGAGTAAAAGTACGTTCATAGTTTTTTATTCGGTGATCCGGTCTCCTTTAAATACCATGTACAATAGGGATATAACCATTTGCGTTTTTTTGCAAATATCAAAAAGGACCTTCATATTTAGAAAGTACATGAAAAATCAAGAAGAAATGTGTGTTGTTTTTTTTCGCGAATGTTAAAAAAGGTTCGGCACCGATCGCGATGAAGTTTTCGCTAATATTTTTTTTATTATTCGGAAAACCCGTATTTCTAGTGTCGAAAACCATTTTATAAATTTGTTATTGTTTTATTTTTGTTGTAAAACGACAAAAAGCCAAAAAACGGTGGATGGGAAGGAATCCCACCATAAAACACAAAAAAATGCAATTTTATGGTGTTTTAGAAATTGGAATCGGTGCCGAAGGTTTTTGGACCAAAATGTCCCCGGATAACGTTTTTTGCTATTAGTATAAAATTGCCCATACGGTTATGATAGGTTCCTATTTTGGTTATATCCCTAATGTACAATGTAAACCAAAGTGAATGATTTAAAAAAACAAATGAATTTGTTTCTTTAGGTTAATAATTTCTGTTTTTTTTTTTGTTTGGTTTAGTTTTTAGATTTTAAATTTTTTTAAATAGTTTTATTAACAATCTAATGGATTGTCGTTATAATTTTGTTAACTAATATTAAAATGCATCATTTGAAGTCTATATGTAAATAAATCGTATAAAAAACACGTGTTTACTTATTGGTATTTTACTTATGCAAGTATATGCTATATGTATGACAATTGCTGTGTTTTTCAATAAGTGAATTTATTTTCGGATTAATCTTATTTAGTTTAAAATAAATAAATTAAAATGCCAAAACAAATTTGGAATATTGTTTTCCATAATCTACGATAAATAAGCAATTATTATCCTTAAAAATAATAAAAAAATCTGGAAACTTAAAAAAGTTATAAATAAATCAAAATAAATCCAAATAAATTTTAGGATTTAATAAATCCGTTTTGGATTAATTTTGTTTTATTTATAACTTTTTTCATTTTCGAAATTTGTTCATTATTTTTTTCGGATTATAATTGCAAATTTATTGTAGGTTACGGAAAAAAATATTCCAAATTTGTTTTAGTATGTTAAAATATTTTTTTTGAAGCAAAACAAGATTAATCAGAAAATAAATCCACTTATTGAAAAACACAGCAAATGTATTTTTTTAACTCTTGCTTTAAACAACAACCTAAAATTAAGGCAGAGCCGAAAAACTTCCTCTGAAATTCTTGAGTTTGACTTTATATCACCATTTCCGCAAAAAACTAATAAAAGTAATTTTAAAAAGTTTTTGAATTTTATATATCATTTGTAACTTAAAAGTTTATTTAAAAGGACACCGGATCACCGAATAAAAAACTGTGAACTTACTTTTACTCTATGGAGGGTCCAGTTTCACATGTATATCCATTTATTCATGTGTTACATTTTTTTCCAAGAAAATGGGTTAATATTTGGGAGGCTATGTGTAAATAAAAAATATATTTTCAGTTATATATAAAAACTTATTTTTTTTTTTACACTAAACTAACAAAGTGAGAAGGATGAAATTTAACAATGTGTTAGTGCATATCAATGTCCTTAACACATATTTTTTCCGGAAGAAATGGCTGGAAATTCTAAAGGATATTAAAGGACAAAGTTTTGAAAGGACCTTATTGATATCCTTTTAACCTGATATGACAAAACGGACATGTTTAAACATTTGAGAAGACTTTTTTCTTTCATTTGCTTTTTATCTCAGCATCGTAGGATAAGTAAAAATATTTTTTTTTTTTTTTTACTTTAAATGTCCTTGAAAACTTTAAAGTCCTCTAAAAAGGACAAATGATCACCGAATGAAAAACTGTAAATGCAGTTTTACTCCAGAGGAGCACTACTTTCAAGTGTATATGGTCTCGTTCTGGTGTTAAAAGTAGTGTTGTACGGTGTAATTTACTCAAATTTTTTATTAAGCATTTTTTATTAAAAGTTTACTCAATACTATTAAATCGTTTACTGGTGGAAAATTGAGTAATTTTTTACTCAATAGTATTAAAAATTTACTCAAAATTTTTTTTTATTTTTTTCTGTGTAGAGTGGAGGGTATAAAAAAAAACGATTATGAATTTAGTTTTATCTGAGCTAGCAAGGGGTACGGCAGCAATTGAAATTATTTCATAGAAAATATTTTTAAAAAATGTATTTCGAAAACAAATTAATCTTTTTATATAAACATTTTGTTTTGTTAACTATTGTTTTGTTTTTGCCTTTATATTTTTGGAATAATTTTTTTTACAGAATTTGCTTTTCAAGTTTTTACCGATTGCTAACGAAACTAAAACATGTGTATATAAAAAAGAAAGAAATAAAGAACAAACGAAAAAAAAAGAATTATTGTTTTCTGTAAAGACAGTCGAGCTCAGGCTCTAATTATAATTATGTATTATAATTTTTTGATTTGTTATATATGGTTTTGAATTGAGAAAAGTGTGAAAGAAAAATTTTAATTTTTCTTAAAAAAAGAATTTTCAACATAAGACAAAAACGGTAAAACGAAAAAGTAAAAAACATTCTTAAGTGTTATAAAAAAGAATATTGACTAACAAAATACTTTTGTTTAATATTCTCTTACATTTATCTCGATTTTTAATCAATTTATTTTTAATTTTTTTTCCTATAAAAAATTTTTAATTTGTCAATACAACTAATACTGTTGGTTGATATCACAAATTCGTTTGTTGATTTCCTTTACCAAATCAACAAATGACGTTTGTGTTTGTTGAATTTCTTTGTTGAAAACAAAATTTATTTTTTTTCTTTTGTTAGATCAACAAATTAAGTTTTGTGTTTGTTGAATTTCTTTGTTGAAAACAAAAGTTATTTTTTTTTTTCTTTTGTTAGATCTACAAATTACGTTTTGTGTTTGTTGAATTTATTTGTTGAAAAAAAAAATTAAAAAAATTTTGTACGTTTGTCAATACAAATAATAATTTAGGAGAACTATTACAAACTCATTCATTTATCAATTGTTTTTACAACAATTAATATTTACAAACGTTAGTTGATATTACAAATTTCCGTATAGGAGCACTTTCAGTAAAAATTTAATTGTATTTACAAATATGGGGGTCAATATAACAATTCGTTTTTTTTTCTGTGTAGCCGATTTTGTCACCATTTTAACACAACATAAACTTGCTTGAAGAGGGGTGTTTTTTTTTTCAAATTTTTAAAGTCTCAAATCAATTTGGGAAATTTTCTTAATCCCGGACACAATTTTTTTCTCGAAAAAATTTCTATGATGTGTTCTGCACTCAAAAAAAATCTTGTTACATGACAACAAATTCATAATTTTTAGTAAGAACTCTTGTAAAATAGTTGGTGGCAAAAAATATTGTAACAACACGAGAACTTCTTGTAAGTTCTATCGCGTCAAAAATTCAAAAATTTACAAATTTGTTAGTCAAATGTTCGTTAAGGCCAATTGTCACGATAAGATTTTTCGTATAATTTTTTAAAATATTTGTGAAACACTATGTTTTTTAAAGCATATAATTAGGCATAACAAAACGCATTTTTACTTCAAAAAGCTTAAGATATATTTAATTTTTGGAATTTAAAAGATTATTGTTTATTTTTAACATGATAATGTTTTTAGGTTGGTGTCTAATTTTAAAAAACTTGCAGGACGCCACCTCAGTTTGACTATATAAGCTAACAATTAACGAAAAAGAAAACAAGAATTACTATTTTCACTTTCTTAAAACCAAAATGTTAATAACTTGGGTTTGTAACTTGGATAATAACTCAGCTCGTGGTGAATAAAACCGTTTTTCACCTGCTGGCGAATAAAAAGTAACATAATAATTTTTCAACAAAAAAAAATTTTTTTCATCAAATTTTTTTTCCATCAAATTTTTTTTTTTCATTAATTTTTTTTTTTGTCATAAATTTTTTTTCCTTAAATATTTTTTTTTCATCAATCTTTTTTTTCACTTTTTTTTTTTATAATTTTTTTTTTATATCAATTTTTTTTTTTCACCAAATTTTTTTTTCATCAAATTTTTTTTTTTTTCATCAATTTTTTTTTTCATTAATTTTTTTTTAACAAATTTTTTTTTTTAATTTTTTTGTTTTTTCATTAAATTTTTTTTTCATCAATTTTTTTTCATTAATTTTTTTTTCATCATTTTTTTTTTCCATCAAAATTTTTTTTTTCATAAATTTTTTTTTAACATATTATTTTTTTCTCACCAAAAAATTTTTTTTCCTATGTTTTTTTTCATAAATTTTTTTTACATCAACAAATTTTTCTTTTCATCAAAAACTTTTTTTCATCAAAATTTTTTTTCACCAAAAATTTTGGGTTTATTAAATTCTTTTTTAACATAATTTTGTTTTTCGTGAAAAAAAAAATCATTTTTTTTTTACCAAAACTACTTTTTCACCAAGTCTAAGCTTTTAGAATTAAAATTTTCCATTTGCTTATCAAATGTACATAAAACATTCATTATTTTTGCACACACTTACGAAATGTACAGCTCTTTTGGCTTTTTAATGGGGTCCTCGACTGATATTTTAATTCGTTTTGCATGGAATAGCAAAGTAATATTACATAATTTTTTCTAAAAAAAAACTTTGCTTTGGCAAGTACACCCAAATCTTCCGCAAAACATTATCATGATTTAATGTTTTGGGCAAGAGTACAAAACTCGCAGGCATTTTATACCAATGCATTGGTAGTAATTGCAATGACTCGAATGATTTTCGACATTTAGAAAAAAAAAAACGTTTTAAAAATGTTAATAATCATACATATTTACTAATTTTTTACAAAAAAAAATCGATATAATTGGACTTTATCAGCCGCAAAAATTTCAGGAAACAATTCTGAATTTATAAGCAAAAGCTGTTGTTGATTCACCAAAAAAATAGTTGTTAATTGCAAAAATATGTGCCAAAACTATATTTTTTTTATAATTTACCACTTATTTTCAAATTTTTTGTATATTTATATTTTTTTTGAGAATTTACAACATTTTATTGTAAATTCCAAATAATTTGCGGCATATAACAAACGCGATAAAACTTTGAAGGAATTTTCTTGATCGTACCAGATTTTTGCGACTTCTTATTTCATGAGAATTTCTTATAAAAACTACAAGCTTTTTTTTTTGGTTATTTTACAATTTTTTTTTTTTGAGTGTACAGAAGATGCTACAAATAAGATGTTTTACAAAAAATATTTTAGCAACTACTAAAGATGTCGTATCAACAATTGATACTAATGGTAAGTTGAGTCTTCGTTGTTTAACTTACATAGCTATAGTTCAGAAGTTCTCAAACTTTAATTAAACAGTTTTTCTTAATTTTTACCAACAGTTTTGAAAAAAACATTTCAAAAATTTTCTAATTCCTCTAAAAATTGTTGAGAAAAAGTTTTTTTTTTGCGTTTTGGAAAAAAAAATATTCAAATTGCTTTTAGGAATTTTTATTTTTGTTTTTAATTTTCAATGTCTTGAAAAATTGTTTGAAAATTTTCAGTGTTCGGACACTTTTTTGCGTTTCGAAGTAAAAACGATTTTAGAAAACTGAAAAAATTGGATCAAAAATGATTTTCGAATTTTTTTTTTATTCAAATTTAAAAAAAAAAAAATCTAAGTCCTGAAAAAATGTCTGTGATGTTTTCTGCACTCAAAAAAAAAACTCTTGTGAAATGACTAAAAAGCTCGAAGTTTTTACAAGGAATTTTCGTAAATGAAAAGTAGCAAAAAATCTTGCAAAACCATTCTCGTGGTTTTTTTTTACCCTTTTACCCGCCGCGAAAATTTTAGAAAAAGATAAATTTACAAAAAATTTTCGGAAATTTGCAAATTTACAACTTTTCTTAGCAAATTTACATTTTTCTTGTGAACTTTTTGACGCGAAAAAACTTACAAAGAATTCAACATTTTAACACTTGTAAAACATCTTGTATTCAATAGTTGTGGACTACTGCTCATATTTTTTTAGTATGTTAGATTGAAAGTCAGCTGGTCATTCTTTAGTTGCCTTGGCAATTTAGGATTTAAGCAGCATATAAAAATGTTATCAGATTTGTTATATTTCGTTTGTTATTTAATTTTTTTTTGTGTAGCAAGTGGTCACTATTTAGCTTCTTATAAAGATATGGAAAATTTACGATATGGTATCCTAAACGGACAAATTGATATTCTGTTTTAGATTTTTGGTAATAAATATGTTAAGCCTTTTATTTATCTATTTGATATTGAATTCAATATTTTTATAAGTACGAAAATACAAATTGGCTATTTAAGTGGGTTATTTAATATTTAATAGTCAATTTGTAAACCATTTTATTTATAATGATTTAGGGACAATAAATCATGATTTTTGTAGGTAATCAGTTGAACAACAGTTGGTATCACTTCAGGTAAAATAGGGTGATTGCAAATAGAGCAGAAAAAATCATTAAGATTTTGAAAGATGTTCTTTACTGAAAATGTTTCAGTGTATACAATTTTTTTCATATCGAAAATGTCCCAGATTCTCTAAATTTCTCTATATGAACAAGGTATCACAAAGGAAGTCTCTTAACCGTCATCACACCGATTTTCCTGAAACTTAAAATATCTTTTAGGGGCTTAAGTCGATTAATTCTTGTTCGATTAATCGAACAAATTTAGACGAAGACACTAATAAAGTGTCCAGCCATACTAATACGCGGAATCATAGCTGAGCATCTCTAGTTTCCGAAACCGGTCGAGTGATTTAAATCCGCAGATCCGCTTAAGAGAAAACCTGTTATAAAAAAGGGTCTACTACTATTGCCCAAAAAAAATGGGAATACCATTTCTGGGAAAGCCTTTAAAGTGTCCAGACACACTGATAACTTAATTTTTCTATAGAAAATTTACTACCAAAAATTTTCAATAGGAAAATTTATTATCGAAAATTTTCTATAGAAAATTTACTATCGAAAATTTTCTATAGAAAATTTACTATCGAAAATTTTCTATAGAAAAATTTACTATCGAAAATTTTCTATAGAAAATTTACTATCGAAAATTTTCTATAGAAAAATTTACTATCGAAAATTTTCTATAGAAAAATTTACTATCGAAAATTTTCTATAGAAAAATTTACTATCGAAAATTTTCTATAGAAAAATTTACTATCGAAAATTTTCTATAGAAAAATTTACTATCGAAAATTTTCTATAGAAAAATTTACTATCGAAAATTTTCTATAGAAAAATTTACTATCGAAAATTTTCTATAGAAAAATTTACTATCGAAAATTTTCTATAGAATAATTTACTATCGAAAATTTTCTATAGAAAAATTTACTATCGAAAATTTTCTATAGAAAAATTTACTATCGAAAATTTTCAATAGAAAAATTTACTATCGAAAATTTTCTATAGAAAAATTTACTATCGAAAATTTTCTATAGAAAAATTTACTATCGAAAATTTTCTATAGAAAAATTTACTATCGAAAACTTTCTATAGAAAAATTTACTATCGAAAATTTTCTATAGAAAAATTTACTTTCGAAAATTTTCTATAGAAAAATTTACTATCGAAAATTTTCTATAGAAAATTTACTATCGAAAATTTTCTATAGAAAAATTTACTATCGAAAATTTTCTATAGGAAAATTTACTATCGAAAAATTTCTATATAAAAATTAAATATCGAAAATTTCCTATATAAAAATTAAATATCGAAAATTTTCTATAGAAAAATTTACTATCGAAAATTTTTAATAGAAAAATTTACCAAGGTTGGCAATCGAAACGAATAACGGTATCGATATCGGTATTGGTATCCTTTTTTTATTTATTTCGGTATCGGTTACGGTATTTGAGTTGAATCGGTTACGGTATTACCGATACCGAAACGTCGATACCGGTACGTACCGGTATTATCGAAAAAAATGCTAAAAATATAAAAAAACACATAAAAACTTAAAAAAAAAATGTTTTTTTTTTCCAATTAAAAAAAAAACACGTATTTACGTTTTTATTTTTAGCATTTTTCATTTGTTTCGTTTGTTTCATTTGTTTTAGAAAATAAAAAAAAATATGTAAAAAATGTAGAAAAGTTAAATTCGATTTACAAGGGAAGTCTCCCTGGTGTCGCCCGCCGATCTTTATGGAATTGGTTTTATTTTGTAGAACAGGAAAAATAAAGGGACACGTATTTTTTTTAGCGGCCCAAATTCATATTTAGGGGGTGAAAATGAGGGGGGGGGGGGAAAAGGGTTCAGGGTTTTCAGTTGTTTGCGTTTATCTCCTATATTAAACAAAGGAACCTAGTCATGTTACATACCAAATGAAAGGTCTTTGGAAAACCTATCTTCGTGTGCAAAGAACGTGTCCAAACATGCACAACTTTTCGTCATATTGAGTAAAATACCAAAATTTTTGACCATTTTGGTTAATAAGTTGAAAAATATTTACTTTTTTGGCACGTTGTTAGCACCACGAGATAGGTATTTTAAATACCTTTAATCTGATACCAAATATGCCTATATTAATTTTGAGTAAATAGGCGTACATCGTAAAAAAACTAAAAAAGGTCAACTTCCCCCCATACAAATCGACCCCCCCCTAAAAATAAGTTTGGGCCGCTAAAAAAAAATACGTGTCGAATTAATTTTTGTTCTGAACAATAAATCCAAATTTCATGAAGATTGGAGGGTGACACCAGGGAGACTTCCCTTGTTAGCTGAATCTGATAGTTTTCTAACGTGAAAATATTAACAATTTTAATTAGAAATATTTTATTTTGAGTAAAAAACTTTTTTAGTCATTTTTGAAGAAAAAAATTACAACATTTTTTTTAGTGTAAAATTTTTTCGGGTGTAAGTTTTTTTTTAATTGTAAAAATATTTGTGAGTGACAAAAATACTTTGAAAAGACTTTTCTGACTCTTCAATGTTTTTCAAACTGGTTTAACGGGGTTTTTAACACGTGAACTAAAGGTGAAACCAATTTGAAATTCAAGGTTTTGCTAATAATTTTTGAACCACGAAGTCCTATAAATATCAAAAAAAATCCTTGGGCACCCACATCGCGGATTAAATAAAAATCTCCAAAAAACTAAACTATACTAAGGCGTTCAGAAAGTTTCTATTGAGAGTCTAAATGACTCCAAAAAATATTCGAGAAATCAATTGTTTTCTTCAGCTCCCGCATAGCGATTTAAGTATGAGTTTTTTTTTTGAAAATTTTTACTTAATCCACGATGTGGGTGCCCAAAGATTTTTTTTCATTTTTTTAAGATTTCGGGGAGGCATTTGGAGTACGATTTTTCATTTATAAAAACCAAAAAATTAGAAATTTTCTATTAATTTATTTTTTTTGTTAAAACAACATGTTTTTTTAGGAAAAACCGTTTCAATTACGGTACGTACCGGTACCGAAGGAAAAGGTTTTTGGATACCGGTATCCGATACCAAAACTGAGTTTCGGTATTGGTATTGGTACCGGTATTCGATTTTAAGGGTTTTGAAACGGATAACGGTATTGAAAAGGTATCGATTGCCAACATTGAAATTTACTATCGAAAATTTTCTATAGAAAAATTTACTATCGAAAATTTACTATCGAAAATTTTCTATAGAAAAATTTACTATCGAAAATTTTCTATAGAAAAATTTACTATCGAAAATTTTCGATAGAAAAATTTACTATCGAAAATTTTCTATAGAAAAATTTATTATCGAAAATTTTCTATAGAAAAATTTATTATCGAAAATTTTCTATAGAAAAATTTACTATCGAAAATTTTCTATAGAAAAATTTATTATCGAAAATTTTCTATAGAAAAATTTACTATCGAAAATTTTCTATAGAAAAATTTACTATCGAAAATTTTCTATAGAAAAATTTATTATCGAAAATTTTCTATAGAAAAATTTATTATCGAAAATTTTCTATAGAAATATTTACTATCGAAAATTTTCTATAGAAAAATTTACTATCGAAAATTTTCTATAGAAAAATTTACTATCGAAAATTTTCTATAGAAAAAGTTATTATCTAAAATTTTCTATAGAAAAATTTAAGCCCGCACAATGGGAACTTTTTTTTTCTCCTTTATGGTCGACCCAGTCTAATGTATATCACCTATCTGGTTCGAAGCGTACCCAAACATTTTTTTGTTTTAGAAAATTATATGTTTGGTGAATGTATCGTTGACCTGTGGTGTATGTCAACCCCAACCAAAAAACACCTGGATTTTATATGTTTTTATGCAATTAGATCTAATTAGATCCACCAATATATAGATATGTCTGGTCAAAACTCGGATGAAATCAAATCATATTTTATACAAGTTGATCTTTTTTAATGCAAAAACATCCACCATTATTCGGATCAAATTGCGTATAAATATTTATTGTGTTACATATCATTATATATTGCATCATATAAAAATTTTTACTCGGGTAGTAAATTTTTCTATAGAAAATTTTCGATAGTAAATTTTTCTATAGAAAATTTTCGATAGTAAATTTTTCTATAGAAAATTTTCGATAGTAAATTTTTCTTTAGAAAATTTTCGATAGTAAATTTTTCTATAGAAAATTTTCGATAGTAAATTTTTCTATAGAAAATTTTCGATAGTAATTTTTTCTATAGAAAATTTTCGATAGTAAATTTTTCTATAGAAAATTTTCGATAGTAAATTTTTCTATAGAAAATTTTCGATAGTAAATTTTTCTATAGAAAATTTTCGATAGTAATTTTTTCTATAGAAAATTTTCGATAGTAAATTTTTATATAGAAAATTTTCGATAGTAAATTTTTCTAAAGAAAATTTTCGATAGTAATTTTTTCTATAGAAAATTTTCGATAGTAATTTTTTCTAAAGAAAATTTTCGATAGTAAATTTATCTACAGAAAATTTTCGATAGTAATTTTTTCTAAAGAAAATTTTCGATAGTAAATTTATCTATAGAAAATTTTCGATAGTAAATTTTTCTATTGAAAATTTTCGATAGTAAATTTTTCTATTGAAAATTTTCGATAGTAAATTTTTCTTTTGAAAATTTTCGATAGTAAAATTTTCGATAGTAAACTTTTCTATAGAAAATTTTCGATAGTAAACTTTTCTATAGAAAATTTTCGATAGTAAATTTTTCTATAGAGAATTTCCGATAGTAAATTTTTCTATAGAAAATTTTCGGTAGAAAATTTTTCTATAGAAAATTTTCGATAGTAAATTTTTCTATAGAAAATTTTCGAAAATAAATTTTTCTATAGAAAATTTTCGATAGTAAATTTTTCTATAGAAAATTTTCGATAGTAAATTTTTCTATAGAAAATTTTCGATAGGAAATTTTTCTATAGAAAATTTTCGATAGTAAATTTTTCTATAGAAAATTTTCGATAGTAAATTTTTCTATAGAAAATTTTCGATAGTAAATTTTTCTATAGAAAATTTTCGATAGTAAATTTTTCTATAGAAAATTTTCGATAGTAAATTTTTCTATAGAAAATTTTCGGTAGTAAATTTTTCTATAGAAAATTTTCGATAGTAAATTTTTCTATAGAAAATTTTCGATAGTAAATTTTTCTATAGAAAATTTTCGATAGTAAATTTTTCTATAGAAAATTTTCGATAGTAAATTTTTCTATAGAAAATTTTCGATAGTAAATTTTTCTATAGAAAATTTTCGATAGTAAATTTTTCTATAGAAAATTTTCGATAGTAAATTTTTCTATAGAAAATTTTCGATAGTAAATTTTTCTATAGAAAATTTTCGATAGTAAATTTTTCTATAGAAAATTTTCGATAGTAAATTTTTCTATAGAAAATTTTCGATAGTAAATTTTTCTATACAAAATTTTCGATAGTAAATTTTTCTATACAAAATTTTCTTTAGTAAATTTTTCTATACAAAATTTTCGATAGTAAATTTTTCTATAGAAAATTTTCGATAGTAAATTTTTCTATAGAAAATTTTCGATAGTAAATTTTTCTATAGAAAATTTTCGATAGTAAATTTTTCTATAGAAAATTTTTAGTAGTAAATTTTTTATAGAAAATTTTTGGTAGTAAATTTTTCTATAGAAAATTTTTGGTAGTAAATTTTTCTATAGAAAATTTTCTATAGAAAAATTTACTATCGAAAATTTTCTTTAGAAAAATTTACTATCGAAAATTTTCAATAGAAAAATTTACTATCGAGAATTTTCTATGGAAAAATTGACCACCCGAGTAAAAAAGATTATATATATTCATATAAAATTATATAAAGCCAATATATATAATCATATATAGTTTAATGCGAAAAATGAGTCGATAAAACGATATAAAAACTTATCAAATTTGATCAAATCTGATCAAATTTGATATAATTTTAATATAATTTTATATAGTTATATGCGAAAATTGGACCCTTTTTTGTATAAAATTGATGCAATTATATATAATTAAATATATTTATATATAAGAAAAAAATGTTTTCCCCCAAAACGCAAAAAATTGACAAAAAAAAATTGTTTCCAGGACTTAAAAATTTTCAAAAATATTTTTAGGACTTTGAAAATTTAAAAAAAAAAAAAAAACATATGGACTTAGAAAATTTTTTGTATTTTTTTTTTTCAATTTTGCATCAGTCCTAGAATTTTGGGACTTAGAAAATTTTAATTTTTTTTGGACTTAGAAAAATTTTCAAAAGTTATATTAAATTATATGTAAAGGACTTAGATTTTTTTTTTAAATTTTACTCATATAAGATAACATATAATTTAAAAACAGTTGCATAAAGTTTTATATAAAATTTATTCAAATATTTTGTTTTATCAAATTATATAAAAAAGAAGACAGAATTTTAAAGGTCATATGTAATTATATAAACGAACTTTAAATCATATGTTATTATATAAAAGTCAATATTTTCTGTTATATAATTTTATATAAGAAACAAATTAGAAGTGCAAATATATAAAATCACATATGATGCAACAAAAAATACATATAGTTTTACAAAATAATATATGTATATATAAAACTATATATAATTATATATGATCTTTTTTACTCGGGCATCGAAAATTTTCTATCGAAAAATTTATTATCGAAAATTTTCTATGGAAAAACTTATTATCGAAAATATTCTATAGAAAAATTTACTATCAAAAATTTTTTATAGAAAGATTTACTATCGAAAATTTTCTATAAAATAATTTACTATCTAATATTTTCTATAGAAAAATTCAGTATCGAAAATTTTTTTATAGAAAAATTTACTATCAAAAATTTCTATAGAAAATTTTTCTATAAAAAATTCTATATAGCAAAATTTTGTAACGAAAATTTTGTATATCTTTTTAATTTTTTTACAGATTGTCCTAATTTCTAAATTTTCTAATTTCTAAATTTTCAATAGAATGATTTTATATCAAAAATGTTTTATAGAAAAATTTTATATCAATAATTTTCTATTGAAAAATTAAGTAACGAAAATTTTTAATAGGAGAATTAAATAGCGAAAAGTTTCTATAGCAAAATTTAGTAACGAAAATTTTCTATAGAAATCTTTAATAACGAAAATTTTCAATAGAAAAATTTAATAATACAAATTTTTAATAGAAAAATCTAGTAATGAAAATTTTCTCTAGAAAATTTTAGTAATGAAAACTTTCTATAGAAAAATTTAGTAACCAAAATGTTCTATAGAAAAATTTAGTAACGAAAATTTTCTATAGAAAAATTTAGTAATGAAAATTTGCTATAGAAAAATTAAATATCTAAAATTTTCTAGAGAAAAATTTAGTAACGAAAACTTTCTTCAGAAAAATTTACTATCGAAAACTTTCTACAGAAAAAGTTACTATCGAAAACTTTCTATAGAAAAATTTACTATTCAAAATTTTCTATAGAAGAATTTAGTAACGAAAATTTTGTATATCTTTTTAATTTTTTTACAGATTGTCCTAATTTCTAAAAAATCTTGTTTATACAAAGGTTTTAATGTTAGTATTTAAACCCGGCGTTATTTTTTGCTTTTTAAGAAGTTTTCATATGAAAACTAGATTTTTATTGCGCAGATTTGATTTTTTATGCATATTTTTAGGTTTTTTAGTGCATATTTTGAATTGACGGTATATTTTAAGCGCATATTTTCAATTTTTTAGTGCATGAAAATTTCATCCCCAGTTATCAACATCTCAAATACTTGCCCTAAGTGAAGGGTATAAAAATAATTAAAAGTAGCAAACATAAAACTTTACTTATAGAAAGTTTAAATGACATTTTGATGTCGTATAGCCAAAAAGGAATCGTTTGATGTTCAATACTAAAACAATATGATTAGACAATTATGAATGGTAAATGCATTAAAAAATACTACACTTCTATTGAAGCCATGAACCTTTAAAACTTCATTTGTATAGCATTATCACAACCCAGCAAGCATATACAAGAATTCTTTCAAATGAATCTTTTAGAATACTCGTTAAGTACCAACATGTGGAGAACAAAAATTTTTTTAAAATTTTTTTTTTGCAAATTATTGTTTCTGTAAAGACAGTCGAGCTCAGGCTATAATTATAATTATGTATTATAATTTTTTTGATTTGTTATATATGGTTTTGAATTGAGAAAAGTGTGAAAGAAAAATTTTAATTTTTCTAAAAATTTAAGACATCCTGGTTTGTTTCTTACTAGTTTCATATTATCCAGTTATAATAATCTTCAGAAAAACTTTTAATGTCAAATTTATTTAGTTATCCCTATTAATATTATAAATCTGATTGTTGGTTTGTCTGTCTGTCTGTCTGTCTGTCTGTCTGTCTGTCTGTCTGTCTGTCTGTCTGTCTGTCTGTCTGTCTGTCTGTCTGTCTGTCTGTCTGTCTGTCTGTCTGTCTGTCTGTCTGTCTGTCTGTCTGTCTGTCTGTCTGTCTGTCTGTCTGTCTGTCTGTCTGTCTGTCTGTCTGTCTGTCTGTCTGTCTGTCTGTCTGTCTGTCTGTCTGTCTGTCTGTCTGTCTGTCTGTCTGTCTGTCTGTCTGTCTGTCTGTCTGTCTGTCTGTCTGTCTGTCTGTCTGTCTGTCTGTCTGTCTGTCTGTCTGTCTGTCTGTCTGTCTGTCTGTCTGTCTGTCTGTCTGTCTGTCTGTCTGTCTGTCTGTCTGTCTGTCTGTCTGTCTGTCTGTCTGTCTGTCTGTCTGTCTGTCTGTCTGTCTGTCTGTCTGTCTGTCTGTCTGTCTGTCTGTCTGTCTGTCTGTCTGTCTGTCTGTCTGTCTGTCTGTCTGTCTGTCTGTCTGTCTGTCTGTCTGTCTGTCTGTCTGTCTGTCTGTCTGTCTGTCTGTCTGTCTGTCTGTCTGTCTGTCTGTCTGTCTGTCTGTCTGTCTGTCTGTCTGTCTGTCTGTCTGTCTGTCTGTCTGTCTGTCTGTCTGTCTGTCTGTCTGTCTGTCTGTCTGTCTGTCTGTCTGTCTGTCTGTCTGTCTGTCTGTCTGTCTGTCTGTCTGTCTGTCTGTCTGTCTGTCTGTCTGTCTGTCTGTCTGTCTGTCTGTCTGTCTGTCTGTCTGTCTGTCTGTCTGTCTGTCTGTCTGTCTGTCTGTCTGTCTGTCTGTCTGTCTGTCTGTCTGTCTGTCTGTCTGTCTGTCTGTCTGTCTGTCTGTCTGTCTGTCTGTCTGTCTGTCTGTCTGTCTGTCTGTCTGTCTGTCTGTCTGTCTGTCTGTCTGTCTGTCTGTCTGTCTGTCTGTCTGTCTGTCTGTCTGTCTGTCTGTCTGTCTGTCTGTCTGTCTGTCTGTCTGTCTGTCTGTCTGTCTGTCTGTCTGTCTGTCTGTCTGTCTGTCTGTCTGTCTGTCTGTCTGTCTGTCTGTCTGTCTGTCTGTCTGTCTGTCTGTCTGTCTGTCTGTCTGTCTGTCTGTCTGTCTGTCTGTCTGTCTGTCTGTCTGTCTGTCTGTCTGTCTGTCTGTCTGTCTGTCTGTCTGTCTGTCTGTCTGTCTGTCTGTCTGTCTGTCTGTCTGTCTGTCTGTCTGTCTGTCTGTCTGTCTGTCTGTCTGTCTGTCTGTCTGTCTGTCTGTCTGTCTGTCTGTCTGTCTGTCTGTCTGTCTGTCTGTCTGTCTGTCTGTCTGTCTGTCTGTCTGTCTGTCTGTCTGTCTGTCTGTCTGTCTGTCTGTCTGTCTGTCTGTCTGTCTGTCTGTCTGTCTGTCTGTCTGTCTGTCTGTCTGTCTGTCTGTCTGTCTGTCTGTCTGTCTGTCTGTCTGTCTGTCTGTCTGTCTGTCTGTCTGTCTGTCTGTCTGTCTGTCTGTCTGTCTGTCTGTCTGTCTGTCTGTCTGTCTGTCTGTCTGTCTGTCTGTCTGTCTGTCTGTCTGTCTGTCTGTCTGTCTGTCTGTCTGTCTGTCTGTCTGTCTGTCTGTCTGTCTGTCTGTCTGTCTGTCTGTCTGTCTGTCTGTCTGTCTGTCTGTCTGTCTGTCTGTCTGTCTGTCTGTCTGTCTGTCTGTCTGTCTGTCTGTCTGTCTGTCTGTCTGTCTGTCTGTCTGTCTGTCTGTCTGTCTGTCTGTCTGTCTGTCTGTCTGTCTGTCTGTCTGTCTGTCTGTCTGTCTGTCTGTCTGTCTGTCTGTCTGTCTGTCTGTCTGTCTGTCTGTCTGTCTGTCTGTCTGTCTGTCTGTCTGTCTGTCTGTCTGTCTGTCTGTCTGTCTGTCTGTCTGTCTGTCTGTCTGTCTGTCTGTCTGTCTGTCTGTCTGTCTGTCTGTCTGTCTGTCTGTCTGTCTGTCTGTCTGTCTGTCTGTCTGTCTGTCTGTCTGTCTGTCTGTCTGTCTGTCTGTCTGTCTGTCTGTCTGTCTGTCTGTCTGTCTGTCTGTCTGTCTGTCTGTCTGTCTGTCTGTCTGTCTGTCTGTCTGTCTGTCTGTCTGTCTGTCTGTCTGTCTGTCTGTCTGTCTGTCTGTCTGTCTGTCTGTCTGTCTGTCTGTCTGTCTGTCTGTCTGTCTGTCTGTCTGTCTGTCTGTCTGTCTGTCTGTCTGTCTGTCTGTCTGTCTGTCTGTCTGTCTGTCTGTCTGTCTGTCTGTCTGTCTGTCTGTCTGTCTGTCTGTCTGTCTGTCTGTCTGTCTGTCTGTCTGTCTGTCTGTCTGTCTGTCTGTCTGTCTGTCTGTCTGTCTGTCTGTCTGTCTGTCTGTCTGTCTGTCTGTCTGTCTGTCTGTCTGTCTGTCTGTCTGTCTGTCTGTCTGTCTGTCTGTCTGTCTGTCTGTCTGTCTGTCTGTCTGTCTGTCTGTCTGTCTGTCTGTCTGTCTGTCTGTCTGTCTGTCTGTCTGTCTGTCTGTCTGTCTGTCTGTCTGTCTGTCTGTCTGTCTGTCTGTCTGTCTGTCTGTCTGTCTGTCTGTCTGTCTGTCTGTCTGTCTGTCTGTCTGTCTGTCTGTCTGTCTGTCTGTCTGTCTGTCTGTCTGTCTGTCTGTCTGTCTGTCTGTCTGTCTGTCTGTCTGTCTGTCTGTCTGTCTGTCTGTCTGTCTGTCTGTCTGTCTGTCTGTCTGTCTGTCTGTCTGTCTGTCTGTCTGTCTGTCTGTCTGTCTGTCTGTCTGTCTGTCTGTCTGTCTGTCTGTCTGTCTGTCTGTCTGTCTGTCTGTCTGTCTGTCTGTCTGTCTGTCTGTCTGTCTGTCTGTCTGTCTGTCTGTCTGTCTGTCTGTCTGTCTGTCTGTCTGTCTGTCTGTCTGTCTGTCTGTCTGTCTGTCTGTCTGTCTGTCTGTCTGTCTGTCTGTCTGTCTGTCTGTCTGTCTGTCTGTCTGTCTGTCTGTCTGTCTGTCTGTCTGTCTGTCTGTCTGTCTGTCTGTCTGTCTGTCTGTCTGTCTGTCTGTCTGTCTGTCTGTCTGTCTGTCTGTCTGTCTGTCTGTCTGTCTGTCTGTCTGTCTGTCTGTCTGTCTGTCTGTCTGTCTGTCTGTCTGTCTGTCTGTCTGTCTGTCTGTCTGTCTGTCTGTCTGTCTGTCTGTCTGTCTGTCTGTCTGTCTGTCTGTCTGTCTGTCTGTCTGTCTGTCTGTCTGTCTGTCTGTCTGTCTGTCTGTCTGTCTGTCTGTCTGTCTGTCTGTCTGTCTGTCTGTCTGTCTGTCTGTCTGTCTGTCTGTCTGTCTGTCTGTCTGTCTGTCTGTCTGTCTGTCTGTCTGTCTGTCTGTCTGTCTGTCTGTCTGTCTGTCTGTCTGTCTGTCTGTCTGTCTGTCTGTCTGTCTGTCTGTCTGTCTGTCTGTCTGTCTGTCTGTCTGTCTGTCTGTCTGTCTGTCTGTCTGTCTGTCTGTCTGTCTGTCTGTCTGTCTGTCTGTCTGTCTGTCTGTCTGTCTGTCTGTCTGTCTGTCTGTCTGTCTGTCTGTCTGTCTGTCTGTCTGTCTGTCTGTCTGTCTGTCTGTCTGTCTGTCTGTCTGTCTGTCTGTCTGTCTGTCTGTCTGTCTGTCTGTCTGTCTGTCTGTCTGTCTGTCTGTCTGTCTGTCTGTCTGTCTGTCTGTCTGTCTGTCTGTCTGTCTGTCTGTCTGTCTGTCTGTCTGTCTGTCTGTCTGTCTGTCTGTCTGTCTGTCTGTCTGTCTGTCTGTCTGTCTGTCTGTCTGTCTGTCTGTCTGTCTGTCTGTCTGTCTGTCTGTCTGTCTGTCTGTCTGTCTGTCTGTCTGTCTGTCTGTCTGTCTGTCTGTCTGTCTGTCTGTCTGTCTGTCTGTCTGTCTGTCTGTCTGTCTGTCTGTCTGTCTGTCTGTCTGTCTGTCTGTCTGTCTGTCTGTCTGTCTGTCTGTCTGTCTGTCTGTCTGTCTGTCTGTCTGTCTGTCTGTCTGTCTGTCTGTCTGTCTGTCTGTCTGTCTGTCTGTCTGTCTGTCTGTCTGTCTGTCTGTCTGTCTGTCTGTCTGTCTGTCTGTCTGTCTGTCTGTCTGTCTGTCTGTCTGTCTGTCTGTCTGTCTGTCTGTCTGTCTGTCTGTCTGTCTGTCTGTCTGTCTGTCTGTCTGTCTGTCTGTCTGTCTGTCTGTCTGTCTGTCTGTCTGTCTGTCTGTCTGTCTGTCTGTCTGTCTGTCTGTCTGTCTGTCTGTCTGTCTGTCTGTCTGTCTGTCTGTCTGTCTGTCTGTCTGTCTGTCTGTCTGTCTGTCTGTCTGTCTGTCTGTCTGTCTGTCTGTCTGTCTGTCTGTCTGTCTGTCTGTCTGTCTGTCTGTCTGTCTGTCTGTCTGTCTGTCTGTCTGTCTGTCTGTCTGTCTGTCTGTCTGTCTGTCTGTCTGTCTGTCTGTCTGTCTGTCTGTCTGTCTGTCTGTCTGTCTGTCTGTCTGTCTGTCTGTCTGTCTGTCTGTCTGTCTGTCTGTCTGTCTGTCTGTCTGTCTGTCTGTCTGTCTGTCTGTCTGTCTGTCTGTCTGTCTGTCTGTCTGTCTGTCTGTCTGTCTGTCTGTCTGTCTGTCTGTCTGTCTGTCTGTCTGTCTGTCTGTCTGTCTGTCTGTCTGTCTGTCTGTCTGTCTGTCTGTCTGTCTGTCTGTCTGTCTGTCTGTCTGTCTGTCTGTCTGTCTGTCTGTCTGTCTGTCTGTCTGTCTGTCTGTCTGTCTGTCTGTCTGTCTGTCTGTCTGTCTGTCTGTCTGTCTGTCTGTCTGTCTGTCTGTCTGTCTGTCTGTCTGTCTGTCTGTCTGTCTGTCTGTCTGTCTGTCTGTCTGTCTGTCTGTCTGTCTGTCTGTCTGTCTGTCTGTCTGTCTGTCTGTCTGTCTGTCTGTCTGTCTGTCTGTCTGTCTGTCTGTCTGTCTGTCTGTCTGTCTGTCTGTCTGTCTGTCTGTCTGTCTGTCTGTCTGTCTGTCTGTCTGTCTGTCTGTCTGTCTGTCTGTCTGTCTGTCTGTCTGTCTGTCTGTCTGTCTGTCTGTCTGTCTGTCTGTCTGTCTGTCTGTCTGTCTGTCTGTCTGTCTGTCTGTCTGTCTGTCTGTCTGTCTGTCTGTCTGTCTGTCTGTCTGTCTGTCTGTCTGTCTGTCTGTCTGTCTGTCTGTCTGTCTGTCTGTCTGTCTGTCTGTCTGTCTGTCTGTCTGTCTGTCTGTCTGTCTGTCTGTCTGTCTGTCTGTCTGTCTGTCTGTCTGTCTGTCTGTCTGTCTGTCTGTCTGTCTGTCTGTCTGTCTGTCTGTCTGTCTGTCTGTCTGTCTGTCTGTCTGTCTGTCTGTCTGTCTGTCTGTCTGTCTGTCTGTCTGTCTGTCTGTCTGTCTGTCTGTCTGTCTGTCTGTCTGTCTGTCTGTCTGTCTGTCTGTCTGTCTGTCTGTCTGTCTGTCTGTCTGTCTGTCTGTCTGTCTGTCTGTCTGTCTGTCTGTCTGTCTGTCTGTCTGTCTGTCTGTCTGTCTGTCTGTCTGTCTGTCTGTCTGTCTGTCTGTCTGTCTGTCTGTCTGTCTGTCTGTCTGTCTGTCTGTCTGTCTGTCTGTCTGTCTGTCTGTCTGTCTGTCTGTCTGTCTGTCTGTCTGTCTGTCTGTCTGTCTGTCTGTCTGTCTGTCTGTCTGTCTGTCTGTCTGTCTGTCTGTCTGTCTGTCTGTCTGTCTGTCTGTCTGTCTGTCTGTCTGTCTGTCTGTCTGTCTGTCTGTCTGTCTGTCTGTCTGTCTGTCTGTCTGTCTGTCTGTCTGTCTGTCTGTCTGTCTGTCTGTCTGTCTGTCTGTCTGTCTGTCTGTCTGTCTGTCTGTCTGTCTGTCTGTCTGTCTGTCTGTCTGTCTGTCTGTCTGTCTGTCTGTCTGTCTGTCTGTCTGTCTGTCTGTCTGTCTGTCTGTCTGTCTGTCTGTCTGTCTGTCTGTCTGTCTGTCTGTCTGTCTGTCTGTCTGTCTGTCTGTCTGTCTGTCTGTCTGTCTGTCTGTCTGTCTGTCTGTCTGTCTGTCTGTCTGTCTGTCTGTCTGTCTGTCTGTCTGTCTGTCTGTCTGTCTGTCTGTCTGTCTGTCTGTCTGTCTGTCTGTCTGTCTGTCTGTCTGTCTGTCTGTCTGTCTGTCTGTCTGTCTGTCTGTCTGTCTGTCTGTCTGTCTGTCTGTCTGTCTGTCTGTCTGTCTGTCTGTCTGTCTGTCTGTCTGTCTGTCTGTCTGTCTGTCTGTCTGTCTGTCTGTCTGTCTGTCTGTCTGTCTGTCTGTCTGTCTGTCTGTCTGTCTGTCTGTCTGTCTGTCTGTCTGTCTGTCTGTCTGTCTGTCTGTCTGTCTGTCTGTCTGTCTGTCTGTCTGTCTGTCTGTCTGTCTGTCTGTCTGTCTGTCTGTCTGTCTGTCTGTCTGTCTGTCTGTCTGTCTGTCTGTCTGTCTGTCTGTCTGTCTGTCTGTCTGTCTGTCTGTCTGTCTGTCTGTCTGTCTGTCTGTCTGTCTGTCTGTCTGTCTGTCTGTCTGTCTGTCTGTCTGTCTGTCTGTCTGTCTGTCTGTCTGTCTGTCTGTCTGTCTGTCTGTCTGTCTGTCTGTCTGTCTGTCTGTCTGTCTGTCTGTCTGTCTGTCTGTCTGTCTGTCTGTCTGTCTGTCTGTCTGTCTGTCTGTCTGTCTGTCTGTCTGTCTGTCTGTCTGTCTGTCTGTCTGTCTGTCTGTCTGTCTGTCTGTCTGTCTGTCTGTCTGTCTGTCTGTCTGTCTGTCTGTCTGTCTGTCTGTCTGTCTGTCTGTCTGTCTGTCTGTCTGTCTGTCTGTCTGTCTGTCTGTCTGTCTGTCTGTCTGTCTGTCTGTCTGTCTGTCTGTCTGTCTGTCTGTCTGTCTGTCTGTCTGTCTGTCTGTCTGTCTGTCTGTCTGTCTGTCTGTCTGTCTGTCTGTCTGTCTGTCTGTCTGTCTGTCTGTCTGTCTGTCTGTCTGTCTGTCTGTCTGTCTGTCTGTCTGTCTGTCTGTCTGTCTGTCTGTCTGTCTGTCTGTCTGTCTGTCTGTCTGTCTGTCTGTCTGTCTGTCTGTCTGTCTGTCTGTCTGTCTGTCTGTCTGTCTGTCTGTCTGTCTGTCTGTCTGTCTGTCTGTCTGTCTGTCTGTCTGTCTGTCTGTCTGTCTGTCTGTCTGTCTGTCTGTCTGTCTGTCTGTCTGTCTGTCTGTCTGTCTGTCTGTCTGTCTGTCTGTCTGTCTGTCTGTCTGTCTGTCTGTCTGTCTGTCTGTCTGTCTGTCTGTCTGTCTGTCTGTCTGTCTGTCTGTCTGTCTGTCTGTCTGTCTGTCTGTCTGTCTGTCTGTCTGTCTGTCTGTCTGTCTGTCTGTCTGTCTGTCTGTCTGTCTGTCTGTCTGTCTGTCTGTCTGTCTGTCTGTCTGTCTGTCTGTCTGTCTGTCTGTCTGTCTGTCTGTCTGTCTGTCTGTCTGTCTGTCTGTCTGTCTGTCTGTCTGTCTGTCTGTCTGTCTGTCTGTCTGTCTGTCTGTCTGTCTGTCTGTCTGTCTGTCTGTCTGTCTGTCTGTCTGTCTGTCTGTCTGTCTGTCTGTCTGTCTGTCTGTCTGTCTGTCTGTCTGTCTGTCTGTCTGTCTGTCTGTCTGTCTGTCTGTCTGTCTGTCTGTCTGTCTGTCTGTCTGTCTGTCTGTCTGTCTGTCTGTCTGTCTGTCTGTCTGTCTGTCTGTCTGTCTGTCTGTCTGTCTGTCTGTCTGTCTGTCTGTCTGTCTGTCTGTCTGTCTGTCTGTCTGTCTGTCTGTCTGTCTGTCTGTCTGTCTGTCTGTCTGTCTGTCTGTCTGTCTGTCTGTCTGTCTGTCTGTCTGTCTGTCTGTCTGTCTGTCTGTCTGTCTGTCTGTCTGTCTGTCTGTCTGTCTGTCTGTCTGTTCTGTCTGTCTGTCTGTCTGTCTGTCTGTCTGTCTGTCTGTCTGTCTGTCTGTCTGTCTGTCTGTCTGTCTGTCTGTCTGTCTGTCTGTCTGTCTGTCTGTCTGTCTGTCTGTCTGTCTGTCTGTCTGTCTGTCTGTCTGTCTGTCTGTCTGTCTGTCTGTCTGTCTGTCTGTCTGTCTGTCTGTCTGTCTGTCTGTCTGTCTGTCTGTCTGTCTGTCTGTCTGTCTGTCTGTCTGTCTGTCTGTCTGTCTGTCTGTCTGTCTGTCTGTCTGTCTGTCTGTCTGTCTGTCTGTCTGTCTGTCTGTCTGTCTGTCTGTCTGTCTGTCTGTCTGTCTGTCTGTCTGTCTGTCTGTCTGTCTGTCTGTCTGTCTGTCTGTCTGTCTGTCTGTCTGTCTGTCTGTCTGTCTGTCTGTCTGTCTGTCTGTCTGTCTGTCTGTCTGTCTGTCTGTCTGTCTGTCTGTCTGTCTGTCTGTCTGTCTGTCTGTCTGTCTGTCTGTCTGTCTGTCTGTCTGTCTGTCTGTCTGTCTGTCTGTCTGTCTGTCTGTCTGTCTGTCTGTCTGTCTGTCTGTCTGTCTGTCTGTCTGTCTGTCTGTCTGTCTGTCTGTCTGTCTGTCTGTCTGTCTGTCTGTCTGTCTGTCTGTCTGTCTGTCTGTCTGTCTGTCTGTCTGTCTGTCTGTCTGTCTGTCTGTCTGTCTGTCTGTCTGTCTGTCTGTCTGTCTGTCTGTCTGTCTGTCTGTCTGTCTGTCTGTCTGTCTGTCTGTCTGTCTGTCTGTCTGTCTGTCTGTCTGTCTGTCTGTCTGTCTGTCTGTCTGTCTGTCTGTCTGTCTGTCTGTCTGTCTGTCTGTCTGTCTGTCTGTCTGTCGTCTGTCTGTCTGTCTGTCTGTCTGTCTGTCTGTCTGTCTGTCTGTCTGTCTGTCTGTCTGTCTGTCTGTCTGTCTGTCTGTCTGTCTGTCTGTCTGTCTGTCTGTCTGTCTGTCTGTCTGTCTGTCTGTCTGTCTGTCTGTCTGTCTGTCTGTCTGTCTGTCTGTCTGTCTGTCTGTCTGTCTGTCTGTCTGTCTGTCTGTCTGTCTGTCTGTCTGTCTGTCTGTCTGTCTGTCTGTCTGTCTGTCTG
>CAWUER010000681.1:0-29322 GCA_963921195.1 Pegoplata infirma | reverse complement strand
AATACTCATATAGAGTATTAGTATTAGTTTGTATACAAAGCATTAGTAATAAGTATAGTTTTTTTTATATGTATAATCCCTAGAATTATATGAGATGGGAAATTGTTTAGTTTTATTTTGTATTTTTATGTTTTGTAAAGTTTTTACTCGTACTCGTACTATGTTATTTCCGTTTCCGTTTACATTCTCTATTGAAAAGTACAGCTTTTTAGAATATTATTTTTTTTGTAGGATTTTATTTTTTTAATTTTAATGTTCTTCTTGACAAAACATGATTTCATTTTGTATTCAGTTTTTTTTTAAGATTTTGAATAGGAACACAAATTTGTAACAATATAATACGCAAAGTGAGGAATTTTACTTGAAATATGCAGGCTTAAAACGATACTCTTCGTCACTAATAATAACATAAATTGACTTTTGGTTTTGATATTTTCCCTTTTCGCAAAATCAGCTTAAACCATTTTAATAAAATTACACCGCTCAACACTAATTTTCCGGTTTGAATTCTGGTAATCAATTTTAGTAAGTTTGATCTCCTGGTTCCAAGTCTGTTCTCCAAATTTTACCATCACGTCTAGATTTCTAGTTATTCACGGTTGAATATGCGAAAAATTACGATTTTTTCATTATTTGAAAGCCTGCACAGCAGCCATTCAGTGGAATACAAATCTGGAATAAAGCGCAAAAGTATAATTTGTCTATGGTCTCCAAGATAGAAAACAATTTTTTTCCTAATTATTGCGTTTGGTTGGGTTACCCTTGCGTTTTAAAATGATACTGTTAAAATTACCATTTTTGTAAAAGTACCTTAATTTTTTTTTGATATTTTTCAAAGAAAAACTAAAAAAAAGTAAATATTTTACAAATTTATGTTTTCTGTGTTATTTTTCGTATAAACCGGAAGATAATTTTAATGGGTTTAAAAGTCTATAATAAATAATGAACATTTGCCTAAATTTTGAGCTTATCACAGTAAAGATTGATCATCTGGTTTTTGTGTTAGAGCCTTTTAAAAATGGTGCTTTTTCAAATTTTTTTCACAGCATTTTTTTTAAATACATGGTTGGCCAATAATAGTGCAACATCTTCAAATTTTTTTGATCATTTATTTGAGATCATGGTTCAATTCTATTCTAACGCTTTATACCAGATTTTTATTCCACCCAGTGGCTGTTGTGCAGGCTTTCAAAAAATGCAAAAATCGCGTTTTTCGCATTTTTAACCGCGAATAATTAAAATTCTAGACGTGATGGAAAAATTTGGAGCACAGATTTGGAATCAGCGAGTCAAAATATTTTAATTTTTATATGAAACTTCAAACCGGAGCCAAAATCCTTCGATTTGTTGAGCGGTGTTATCAACATAGATTTCGGTAACATTTTTACCTCGTAACATTTTTTCAAAACATACCTGCCCACTCCATAACTGGGTTTTTATTAGGGTGTTCAGTCGATTAATTCTTTTTCGATTAATCGAGCAATTTTACACACAAAAAATTTTTTTTTCCATGAACGATTTTCATAGTATTTTTGAACAAATTCATACAATTTATTAACTTTTTCATAATATTTATAAATTTTTCATAGTATTTATGAATAAATCATATTATGTGAAATTTAAGAATTTTTAACATTTTTCATAAATACTATGAAAAAGTTTATAAGTATTATGAAAAAGTTAATAAATTGTATGAATTTGTTCATAAATACTATGAAAATCGTTCATGGAAATTTTTTTTTTTTGTGTGTAGTCGACAAATTGTTAAATTAATTTAAAATTGCTAATTTCGATTAAAGGATTAATCGAAGAATTTATGCCGATAAATCGAATAATAATTTATGGTTTTTCTGGAAATATGTAAAATGTTTTTAAAGTTAAACCACATATATGTGGCAATTAAAAAAAAAAAAAAAAACAACAGTCATGTTGACTAGAATGGTCCTTATTTTAAATTTTCTTCTGATTTTTTGCTGCTCCTGAAGCTTCGATATGCTAAACGACCTAAAATAAGTACCTGATAAAATTTTGGGTCAAATCGGTTAACTCTATGACTGCGCTAAAATCGGTCAAAGTTTCGAGTTTTCGGCAAAACCCCACTGAATTATAAAAAAAAAATAGAAATTTTATTAACTTGCACTAAACAAAATACTTTTTTCCCCCTTTTTCCCAAATGCAGTCAGATAATAAATACAAAATTTTTCTGATATCGGTAATCCAGATAAATTTGGAAAAAAATAATTTTTTAATCCTACACATTTTTCAAATCTCCAAAATTATATTTTTAAAAATGTGTAAAAAAAAATCTTGAAACTTAAATTTTGTTGTTTATTTACTCAAGTATCAATTTTTTCCAAAATTGTTGACAAAAATCTTGTAATTTAGAAAATTTCTGAATTTGGAATTATTCGATTAATCGATCAATTTTTAAATTTTATTCATTTAATTGAATAAGTCAAAAGTACCAAATGTTGATTAATTGTTTAATCGAACAATAAAAAAACCCGATTAATTAAACATACTAGGGTGTTCAGCAGATTAATTCATGTTCGATTAATCTAACAATTTTCGACGAATAATTGTTCGATTGATTTAAAATTGCTAATTTCGATTAAAGGATTAATCAAAGAATTAATGTCGATTATTCGAATAATAAAATGTTATGGTTTTTCTGGAAGTATGTATAATTGTTTTAAAATTTTAAGCCAAATAAACAAACTAAATGTATGCGGCCGTTGGAATTCAGAACAAAAAAGTAACAGTTATGTTTACTAGAGTGGTCATTTTTTTTAATTTTTTCGAATTCGCGCTGCATCTGAACTTGGGTAAATACCTGATAAGATTTTGGGCCAAATCAGATAACTCTATGACCGCGCTAAAATCGGCCAAAGTTTCGAGTTTTGGGAAAAAACCCACTAAATTATAAAAAAAAATACATTTTTTGTAACATTTTCCCAAATGTAGTCAGATAATAAATACAAAATTTTTTTGATATCGGTAATCCATATAAATTTGGCAACAAAAATTATTTTTGAATTCTACACATTTTTTCAATCTCAAAAATTATTATTTTTTAATTTTCTCAAAAAAAATCGCAGAATACTTAAATTTTGAAATATTTTGTTATGCTTTCATGTGTGTTTTGTATTTTTTTGTTAAAAAAATATTAAAATACTTGTAATTTATATTGTTTATACATTCAAGTACCAATTTTTTCTAAAATTATCGAAAAAAAAACTTGTCATTTAGAAAAATTCTGAATTTGGAATTATTCGATTAATCAATAAATTTTAAAATATTATTCGTTTAATCGAATAAGTAAAAAAAGCCAAAAGTCGATTATTCGTTTAATCGAACAATAAAAAACCCCGATCAATTGAAAACCCTATAAGCTACCGACTAACAAAAAGGAAAATAAGAATTACTATTTTTATTTTCTTAAAACCACAAAGGTTTATAACTTTGCTTTGTAACTTGGATAATAACTCACCTGCAGTTGAATAAACCAGTTTTACACCAGCTGGTAAATTAAACTTAACATAATTATTTTTCAACAAACATATTTTTTTCCAAATTTTTTTTTCATTAACTTTTGTTTTTTTTATCAAATTATTTTTCATAATTTTTTTCTTCCATAAATTTTTTTTCCATGAACATTTTTTTTCACCTATTTTTTTATACCCTCCAACCACAGTATGGGGGTATACTCACTTTGTCATTCCATGTGTAACGCATCGAAATATCGGTCTAGGACCCCATAAAGTATATACTTTATTGATCAGTGATCGATTCTACACTCAAAATAATACATTAGTAGATTTATTAATTTTTTTTTGCTAATGCTGGTTAGCTAACTTTTAGCAAATTAGCGTTAGTTGAGATTAGCATGTTAGCAAAAATATCTTGTAAACTTCATTTAGCACATTAGCAATTTTAAACATAATTTGAACTAATTTTTTTTTACTAAATTTAAAATTGAGTTGACCAAATTTTTACAAGCTTTTTTGCTAATATTAGCAAAAAAAATGGTAATTTTTTTTTTTATTTTCAGAAAACTTAAAATGGCGCTATCTCGGAAACTAAGCCAGATAGAGCAAAACGGAGGCCATTTTTGGTTCTTGAGCTTAGTATCGCCGGTCCTCTTCACATGTGTGGAGCCTAATGGGTCCTAACTTTGGATCCAAAAAAGTTTGCATTCCCGAAAATTTTAAAATGCTCATATCTCAGTAAATATTGCCGACACAACAAAAAGTCCAAAAACATTTTTGTAGCTCGCAACACGTAGAACAAGACCGCAAAATAATCAAAAGCTCTCCGAGTAATAGTTTTGAAGTTATCGAGTTTTGTAATTCTCAAAACCCCGGTGGTCCCCTAAAATCACGTATCTCAAAAACTAAGCAAGGTAGAGCGAAACGGACACAAATTTTGGATCAAAAACTATGACGATTTTTAAGGAACCCAACTAGGTCTAGGCCCATCGGGGTCTGGACCTATCGGGTCCGAACCCAATGGGTCCTCAAATGTGTATGAACTAAGTTGAAATAAAAATAATTTCAGTTAACTAATTTTTAGCAAAACGTTTTTGCTAACTTTACCAAAAAAATTGTGGGTTCAAAATCAGCAAATTTTCTTGTAGGTTTACAAGCTTTTTTTGCTAACTTTACAGTTTTTTTTTTTGAGTGTAAGACATTCTAGCGATGTCCGTCCGTCTGTGCGTCTGTAGAAGACACGATACAGTCCAAAATAAAACAGCTAGACTTCCGAAGTTTGGCACGAATATGTCTTATATTCCTAGGCAGGTTATGTTTGGAAATGGGCAAAATCGGACAAAGGGGGAAAAAGTCCCCCCTTGGAGAACTAAACCAACCTAAGAAAGTCGAATTTTTTGCAGGGTTTTTTGTACTTTTGCTTAGCAAATGCAACTTTCTTATCTCAGAAGAAGTTCAAAATCGCAAGGGGAAGGTGCCCCCTAACGTCTCCAAGCCCCCCCCCCAAAAAAAAACAAGACGACCCTGATTTTTTTTTATTGTTTTTTACATTTTGGAGGGTATATATTCGGCACAGCCGAATGTAACACTCTCACCTGTTTTTTTTTCATTATTTTTTTTTCTTCGGTTTTTTTCACAATTTTTTTTATACCCTCCAACCACAGTATGGGGGTAAACGCATCGAAATATCGGTCTAAGAACCAATAAAGTATATATATTATTGATCAGTGATCAATTATAAGACATTCTAGCTATGTCCGTTTGTCCGTCCGTCCAAATGTCCGTTTGTGGAAGACACGATACAGCCCGAAGTAAAAAAGCTACACTTTGAAGTTAAGTTCGAACATGGGCAAAATCGGATCAGGGGGAAAAAAAGTTTCCCCTTTAAGAACTAAACCAACCTCTGGAAAAACGCCATTTTTTATAGTTTTTTCTACTCTTGCTTAGCAAACGAAACATTTTTATATCAGAAGAAGTTTAAAGTCCTGCAGTTGGATCCAGGAAGGTTTTTCTCACCGCCGAAAAACCACCCCCCCCCCACAAAAAAAAAAGACGCACTTGTTTTTTTTAATGTGTTGGAGGGTATAAATCAATGGTTCCCAACCTTTTTTACGCCACGCCCCACTTTTAAGTAAAAAAATTGCCTTGTCCCCCTTACACAAAAGAAAAATTTGTTCATTTTTCTAAATTTTGTTTCTAATGAAAATTTATTACTAGTATAGCAAAGTTTTTGTAAAATAAGCATTTAAACTAAGTTTTTAGTAAAAATTTTAAGCAATTAACAAAATTTTTGTAGTTAATTTTCCTACAAAAACCTTTTTCTATACTTAATTTGACTAAAAAAAATATTGAAAATTTTCTCGTTGCCCCCCTGGAACCTTCAAATTGCCCCCCAGTGGGGCGAGAATCAAAGGTTGGGAACCATTGGTATAAATGATTCGGCACAGCCGAATTTAACACTCTCACTTGTTTCATTTTTTTTTTTTTGTTTTTTCCTATTTTTTTTTTATATTTTTTTTTCATCAAAATTATTTTTTAAAACGAATTTTTTTTTTCCATCAACATTTTTTTCACGAAAAATTGTTTTCTTTAAATATATTTTTATCAAAAACTTTTTTTTTTAATTTTTTTTTTTCATAAATGTTTTTTTCATCAATTTTTTTTTATATTTTTTATCAATTTTTTCATCCTTTTTTTTAAATATTTTTTGTTTTTTTTCATCAATATTTTTTTATAAAAAATTATTTTTTTCAAATTTTTATATTTTCAAATTTTTATTGTCAAATTTTTTTCTTTTAAATTTTTTTTTTTAAATTTTTGTTTTCAATTTTTTTCATAAATGTTATTTTTCATCAGTTTTTTTCATAATTTTTTATCAATTTTTTTTTATAATTTTTTTTTTTTCATATATTTTTGTTTTTTTCATCAATATTTTTTTTATCAAAAATTATTTTTTTCTAATTTTTATTTTTTCAAATTTTTATTATCATATTTTTTTTTCATCAAAAATTTTTTTCTTCATCAGAAACATTTTTTCATCTATTTCGTTTTTTTCACAAAAAGTTTTGTTTTCTTTTAAATTTTTTTTTTTTTCGTAATTTAGCTTTTCATTAAAAAAAAAAATTTTCCTCTTTTATTACCAAAAACTACTTTGCCATCAACGCTAAACTTGTGACATAAAAATGTTCCATTAGTTTAACAAATGTACAAAAAAATTCATATTTAGGGGAAAAAAGGAGGGGGGAAGACAAGGCCATTTTTCAGTTTTTTTCGTTTATCTCCTATATTATGCAAACAAACCTAGTCATGTTACATGCCAAATGAAAGGTCTTTGGAAAACCTATCTACGTGTGCTAAGAACGTATCCAAACATGCACAACTTCTCGTCATATTGAGTAAAATACCAAAATTTTAGGACATTTTTGTTAATAAGTCGAAAAATATTAATTTCTTTGGCCCGTTGTTAATTTCTTTGGCCCGTTGTTAGAGATAGGTATTTTTAATACCTTTAATCTGATACCACACATGCCTATATTAATTTTGTTTAAATAGTCGTAAATCCTAAAAAACTGAAAATGGTCAATTTCCCTCCATACAAATCGACCCCCCCTAAAAATGAGTTTGGGCCGCTAAAAAAAAAATACATGTCGAATTAATTTTCGTTTTTAACAACATATCCAAATTTCATGAAGATCGGAGGGTGACACCAGGGAGACTTCCCGTGTAATTAATACACTCATTGTCCAAATTTACAATTCTTTTGGTTTGTACTGCACCTTGCTTTCCACATACAGTTGGACAAATGTTTTTCATCGTTTTTTTTTTTTTCATCGAAAATTTTTCTTCAATAAATATTTTTTTATAATTTTTTTTTTTTCAAATTTAATTTTTTTTTCATTAATGTTTTCATCAATTTTTTTTTATTTTTTATCAATTTTTTTTTCATATATTTTTGTTTTTTTTTTTTTTTATCAAAAACTTTTTTCATAAATTTCTTTTTTTTTCACAAAAAGTTTTGTTTTCTTTTAATTTTTTTTTTTTATAAAAAAAAATATTTTTTTCCCTCTTTTACCAAAACTACTTTAAACTACTACGCTAAACTTGTGACATAAAAATGTTCTATTTGTTCAACAAATTTACAAAAAACAAGTGAGAGTATTAAATTCTTTGGTTCCAAATCTTTTTTACTCTCAAAAATGTGAAAACACTTTTTTGGACCTAAGTAATACACTCATTTACGAAATTTACATCTCTTTTGGTTTGTACTGCACCTTGCTTTCAACAGACACTTGGACAGATGTATTTAATCTTACAATTAGAAATGGATCAATAATAAATAAACTTAATGGGACACTCGACCAATATTTCAATTTTTTTGTAAAAAAAATCATTGCTTTGGCAAAACATTATCATGATTTAATGTTTTGGGCAAGAGTACAAAATTTGCAGGCATTGTTGTTTAGGTTGTTGGAAAAACTAATTGAATAATTTGAATAAAAACTAAATAAAAACTATTGGATCATTTTTTAAATTTCTAATGTTAACTTTTAAACTGACTAATTACAAAACCATATTCACAATTATAATGTAGGGTATTTCATTTAACTAATTGTAAGATGCAAAAGGTTGCTCTTTTTTTCTAAAGTGAAATACTTAATGAAAACATATTTGTTCTTTTATGTTTTTCTTTCATAAGTATGTTTTTGTTTCTTTTTCATTCAATACATAGTTTATACCCTAGAGGGCATTTTTTTTTTGCAGTTTGGTACTTTACTTGTTGCCGTATTTAAAATCATGTATGTAAGTAAAATAAGGATTTGTATGTGGCATGTACGTATAAATATATTCATTCACTATGAATTCATTTATTCAACAGTCAGTCAGCTTACTTTTTGTCACAATACTAAGTAAATGTTTTCTGAAAGACATTTTTTTTATACTGTATGCTCCGGTCTTACTAGATTCGTCTTTTGTTAGTATGGGAAAACATAATTTTTATTTTTATTTTTTTTGTTCTCTTATTGTGTTTCAGTTGATGTTTTTTATTTTTTGTGTTTCTTTGTAGCAGTGAATTTTATATACACTTATGACTGCCTAAGAGAATTAACTTCATAACCAGTGCGAGTTCTATACAAAAGGCCACCGACCGACACCACTAACCAGTTTCAGTACAACACCAGTCACTTGTTTGGATGTACTTCAACTGTCAATAACCCAACAAAAAATGGAAGAACAACTGATAAAATCCTTAGGCTTTTAATGGTACTCATAACGTTAAAACAAAATCGTGAACCTTCATCGGTTCATTAAAATGTCCCGCAAGCTTTTTATAATTAAAAAAATGCCTGCGAATTTTGTACTCTTGCCCAAGACATTAAATCATGATAATGTCTTGCGGAAAATTTGAGTGTACTTGCCAAAGCAAAGTATTTTTTGGAAAAAATAATGTTATATTACTTTGCTATTCCATGCAAAACGAATTGAAATATCAGTCGAGGCCCTCATAAAAAAACAAAAAGAGCTGTACATTTCGTAAGTGAGTGCAAAAATAAGTGCAAAAATGTGTTTTTACGTTTTGGAGAGTCTAAAAGATTCGACACCAAAGAATATACCACTCTCACTTGTTTTATGTACATTTGAAAAACAAATGGAAAATTTTTATATGAAAAGCTTAGACTTGGTGAAAAAGTAGTTTTAGTAAAAAAAAATGATTTTTTTTCACGAAAAACAAAATTATATTAAAAAAAATTTAATGAACCCAAAATTTTTGGTGAAAAAAAGTTTTTGATGAATTTTTTTGATGAAGATGTAGATTAAGAACATGTCATAACAATAGTATTAATATTTCATCCTCATGGACACAAGTAAAAATTACACAAACAAAATAAACTTTATGTTATAGTAGTTTTAACCTCGTCGTATTGCATTGCACTACCATTCGACGAGGTTAAAACAACTATAGCTTAAAGTTTATTTTGTTTGTGTAATTTTTACAAGTGTCCCTGAGGATGAAATTCGATGAACTTCGAAATATTATTATTATTATTATGATATGTTCTTAATCTATATATTTTACAATATATTAAGAACTTAAGGTATCTACATAAGTTTTCCAAATATCTCCACGTCTTGCCATATATCTTATCTAGTTAAACGACTTGGATGTCTCTTTCAATATCGTCCTTCGCCATGGTGTTCTTTGTCTGCCTCTAGATCTGGTTCCTTGAGGATTCCACTCTATTGCTGAATGCGCGATGTTGTTTGCCTCTTTACGGCGAGTATGACGACCTCACCTAATCCTGCAATACCCTCCACAATTCCCAAAACACATTTTTAGTGATTTAAATTTTCTTAGCGAAAAATTTTAATTTTAATTAAAAACTTTTTTTGGATTTTTTTATGAAAAAAAAATTTTCGAGTTATTCTTTATTAAAACTACTGTCCCTTTTTTCCATTTGTATTAATTTCACTTTATTCACCCCCCATTTTTTCGTTGGGTTATTTTCAATTTAAAAATGTTCTTATGTAAATGTCATATGAAGTCGTTTTTTCGTCACTCACTTTTTTTTCAATTCCCTGTAGACCTTTAGATGAACAAATCTTTTCATTTCCGTTTCTTGTTTTTAATTTTTTATTTTTTTAACAGAAAAAGGCTTCTTTTTTGTATTCAGTGTTGCAAACATACATAATATTTGCATTTGTATAAGTTTATGAAAAGAAAAATAACATGAAAATTAAATTACATTTTCAGTAATTATGTATGAATGTACATTAAAAATTAATTACATTTGTAAAGAAAACATTATGCAGGAAATTATTGAAAAAAATACATTATAAAGAATTAAAAAAACAAATAAATAAAAATTTGTAGAATGGTGGCCAAATTAAAAACAAAAAAATACTTATTTAACCCTTTAAATTGATGTCGGTTAAATGTAACAACAAATTAAATGTTAAGTTTCAGTTATAGCTGTTTAATATTTTGGGAGGGATCGCCGAAAGAGGGATCACAAAAAACCTTTTTATGACCGACATAACTTCCCGTGAGCAGAACTCCCGCCGATGTTGCAATAATCGAAGAGTTGCGTTTATGGAGGGTTGCGTTAAGCGAGGTAGCACTATACGGTAAATTACTGCATTACTTAAGTGCAAAAAAAAGGATTTTTTTAACTTTTGGAGAGTATAAATGATTCGGTACACAAAAATTTAACACTCTCACTTGTTTTTTGTACATTTGTTAAAGAAATGGGTAATTTTTATGTCAGAATTTTAGACTTGGTGAAAAACAAAATAAGAACAACATTACAAAAAAAAATTTTTGATGATAAACTAAGTTTTGATGAAAAGAAAAATTGTTGGGAAAAAAAATTTTTGATGAAAAAAAATTTCTTTTGATGAAAAAAAAATTGTTGATGAACAAAAAATTTAGGAAGAGTGAAAAAAAATTTATAAAAAAATTTTAGTGAAAAAAAATATATTGATGAAAACAAAAAATTTCATGAAAAAAAAATTTGATGAATTTGGGTTGGTTTGGTGGGAGACATTGTTGGCCACCTTCTGCTTGCGATAGATGTTATCAAATGGATTGATTTATTTTATTATGATTCTTCCACTTATTTAATCCAATTAATCATTATTACACGAAAAACCTTTTTTTGACCGATATAAATTTCCCGGTGAGCAGAACTCCCGCCGATGTTGCAATAATCGAAGAGTTGCGTTTATGGAGGGTTGCGTTAAGCGAGGTGGCACTATACCGTAAATTACTGCATTACTTAAGTGCAAAAAAAATGATTTTTTTAACTTTTGGAGAGTATAAATGATTCGGTACACAAAAATTTAACACCCTCACTTGTTTTTTGTACATTTGTTAAAGAAATGGGTAATTTTTATGTCAAAGTTTTAGACTTGGTGAAAAACAAAATAAGAACAACATTACAAAAAAAAATTTTAGAAGATAAACTAAGTTTTGATGAAAAAAAAAAATTGTGAGGAAAAAAATTTTTTGATGAAAAAAAATTTTTTTTGATGAAAAAAAAATTGTTGATGAACAAAAAATTTAGGAAGAGTGAAAAAAAAATTTATAAAAAAAATTTTAGTGAAAAAAAAATATATTGATGAAAACAAAAAATTTCATGAAAAAAAAATTTGATGATAAAGAAAAGTTTTTAATGAAAAAAAAAAATTTGACAAAAAAAATTTTGATAAAAAAAAAATAATTGACGAAAAAAAATTTTTGATGAACAACAAGTGAGAGTGTTAAATTCCGCTGTGCCGAATCTTTTATACCCTCCAAAATGTAAAAAAAACATAAAAACATTTTTTTGGTAGGGGGGGGGGGTTGGGTTGGTTTGGTGGGAGACATTGTTGGCCACCTTCTGCTTGCGATAGATGTTATCAAATGGATTGATTTATTTTATTATGATTCTTCCACTTATTTAATCCAATTAATCATTATTAATATATATTTTTTATATCCACGCCCACAAAAGGGGCGGGCAAATTTTTCTTTTTTATCCGATGGGTCCAAATGCAGGGTTTTGAGCTTCATCTGACATAAAAATGTTTCATTTGCTTAAAAAAAGTACAAAAAGCCCTGCAAAAAAATACCGTTTTTCAGGGGTTGGTTTAGTTCTCCAAGGGGGAACTTTTTTCCCCTTGGTCCGATTTTGCCTATTTGCGAACTTAACCTGCCCAGGAATATAAGACATATTCGTGCGAAACTTTGAAAGTCTAGCTCTTTTATTTTGGACAGTATCGTGTCCTCTACAGACGGACAGACGGACGGACATCGCTAGAATGTCTTAGAATCGATCACTGATCAATAATATATATACTTTATGGGGTCCTAGGCCGATATTTCGATGCGTTACATACGGAATGACAAAGTGAGTATAACCCCATTCTGTGGTTGGAGGGTATAAAAAAAAAATTTGATGAAAAAAATTTTGATGAAAAGAATACAATTTGATGAGAAAAAAAAATTGATAAAAAAAATTTGATTAAAAAAATAATTTTGA
Source organism: Pegoplata infirma (assembly GCA_963921195.1). Lineage (NCBI taxonomy): Eukaryota > Metazoa > Arthropoda > Insecta > Diptera > Anthomyiidae > Pegoplata > Pegoplata infirma. The sequence goes on along the minus strand of CAWUER010000681.1, from coordinate 16,814 downwards.
TAATAAAAAAATTTGATGAACAAAACAAAAATATTTTGAAAAAAAAATTTATGAACAAACAAGTAGAAAAGTTAAATTCGAATTTGCCGAATCTATGAATGCCCTCCACAATGAATTTTTTAAAGGATAGTACATTTTTAAACTTGAAAAAAAAACTAAAAATTTTGATTAGTAATTTTTTATTTTGAGTAAAAAACTCTTTTGTCATTTAAAAAAAAAATTACTAAATTTTTTTTGAGTGTACAATTTTTTTCGAGTGTTATGTTTTCTTTTACTGTAAAAATATTTTTGAGTGAATGCACGTACGTATTTTTTTTTTTGTTTTTGAAACTTTATTTATTTTATATTATTATAATACAATATTTACAAGTTTCATATATGTTCTACAACTAGTCATACTTGACCAACGAGCAGATTACTATTAACAATTTAAAAAAAAAAAACAATTACAAATGGGGAATTGAAAATAAAAATAAAATAGGATACATTTTTATTTTTTTTTTTTATTTTTTAATTAGGAAGATTTTCCAAATCATGAGGTTTCTTTCTTTGTAGGCGTCTGATGTCATCATTTGTGTTAAGTAGGTTACAGGCCTCTAAGTTGATATGACTCAAGAGTCTGAGATGGTGTGCATTTGCTACAGTGGAAATAACATTTTGAACGGTGTCTACATTGAGATCACGATGGAGGTCACTGTTCCTTATGTACCAAGGAGCATCAACAATATTTCTGAGAACTTTATTCTGGAATCTCTGAATGATATTTATAACATTTTGGCTAGCCCCATAATTGGATGCCGTACGTCCACACAGGTTTAAGAATTTGACGGTATATTGTAAGTTTATTATGAGTAGAGAGTGATGATTTTCTCCCAATAAGCCATTGAAGATTTTTGAATTTAAGATCAAGGCACTATTTTTTTATTTTTACGTGTTCTCTCCAGCGTAGTTTTGCATCCAGTGTCATCCCAAGGTACTTTGCTGTGTCTGCAACTGGAATTACACTGTCGTTATAATATATTGGTATATATGGTGTGTTCATGAGTGTGAAGTTCGTATGAGTAGATTTTGTTTCATTTATTTTAATTCGCAATCTGTTTGACCAGTCTTTGACTTCGTTTACTGCCTGTTGCAAATGGTAGACAGCTTCATTTGAGGACTTTCCTGTAGAAAGAATGACAGTGTCGTCTGCAAATGTTGCTATTAGTACATTTTGGTTTTGCGGAAGGTCATTTGTGTAGATTAAATATAGCAGTGGACCAAGAACACTACCTTGTGGTACACCTGCCTCAATTTTTTTTAACTCTGAATATATATCTTCATGTTTTATTCTGAAGAATCTATTTTCGAGATATGATTGGAAAAGTTTGTAGTGATTATTTTGAAAAAGAGATTTTATTTTATTTAGAAGGCCCAGGTGCCACACCTTGTCAAAGGCTTGAGCTATATCAAGAAATACTGCAGAGCATATGCGCTTTTCTTCTATTGATTTTTCAATTAATTGGGTAATTCGATGGACTTGTTCAATTGTGGAGTGCTTTTGCCGAAATCCAAACTGGTGGTTTGGAATTATGTTTTTTCTTGTTACGATGTCTTCTAATCTCTTAGAAAAAAGTTTTTCAAATACCTTTGATAATATCGGTAACAAAGAGATTGACCGATATGATGATACGTCATGAGCTGGCTTGCTTGGTTTTAATATCATGATTACCTCCGTTACTTTCCAGTAGCTGGGGACATATGAAAACGTAAAGCATGCGTTTATTATATATGCGAGGCATGTATAAGCTTTGTTGGTAAGTTTTTTCAGGACTTCTCCAGTGATAAGGTTCAATTTGAAGTTGTTGGTTTTCATTTGGACTAAAAATGTTAGCCAGATGATCAGCGAAGCATGTGGATTTTTCTTTTGCTGTACGTACCCAAGCACCTCTACTATTTTTGATTGGATAACAGTGAGTAGTTGGTCTTGATAAGCCTTTAGTACATTTCCAAAGGGAATAATCGGATATTTTATCTGGACCCAAATTCATTAAATATTGTTTAAGAGTTTGATCTTTTATGTCTTTCATTTCACGTTTAAGATGCTGTGTAGCTCTATTTAAATTATTTTTGTCCTGTGGAGCTCTTGATTGTTGCCAAATTCTCCGTAGTCTACGTTTTTCATTTAGAAGTTTTCTTACATTATCTGGATAATTTATACCAGTTTGTTTTTTTTTTTTATTTTTGAAGTACTCTGCCAAGCTGCATTTTGTACTACTTGGGTAAAGACTTTTACCATTTCCTCAATTTCATCCGTATTAGTTATATCAATAGGGATTAAATTAGTGTCTATATATTGCCGGAAGGCATTCCAGTCTGTGTATTTATTTACTAATTCAGGTTTATCTTGTTTGTAAATAACATAGTCACTTAAGGTTAAGTATATGGGAGAGTGATCTGAATCTAAGTCAGATCCGTCTTCTATAGAAATATAATTTTTTGAAATTTTTCGAGTGACGAAGAAATCAATTAAATCTGGCAACTTTTGTGGATCAGTTGGCCAGTAAGTTGGCTTACCAGTAGGAATAAACTCACAACCAGTATCTTTAGCAGCTTGAAATAGTTCTTTTCCTTTTTTTGATGTAAGTCGAGATCCCCAATGACAGTGCTTTGCATTAAAATCACCGCCCATTATGAATTTATTGCTATGTTTTAAAATTAAAGATTTATATTGGTCTGCTTTTATATTATGCCTAGGAGGGCTATATATAGCAGTTACAGATATGTAATTGTTTGATGATTTAACTTTTACGGTAGTAGCCTGAAATTCTTCTAAATTAAGTTTATCTTCTTCGTGATGTTCAATATTGTTTTTGATGATTACTGCACTACCTCCACGAGCAGAATTGCTTGGATGAATTGTGTGGTAAACGTTATATCCTTTGAATGAAATATGGGATTCTTTTGTGAAATGTGTTTCAGAGATCAAGCAGATATCTATATTTTCTTTCCAAAGAACTAGCTGAAGGCTATCTTTATGCTTTAGAAGGCCATTGGCATTCCAAGTCATTATTTTTAAGTATTTATGCATTTTGATTATATGTATTTTTTAATTTTTTGGTGGAAACGATAAGAACTTTTGTTCTAATCTTCCCGTACGTATGTACACAAAATATTGACATTTTTGTAAAAAAAATATTTTTTTTTTGAGTGTAAAATTTTTTTTGAGTGTAAAATTTTCTCGAGTGTAGTTTTTGAGTTACCAAATCTTTTAAAACTAAACAAGTTTAAAAAGCATTGCTTTAAAACTAAACAAGTTTGAAAAGCGTTGTTACGTTACCACCAATGCTTTCAAAACTTGTGGCATTTAAGATGAAACCAATCTGAAATTCAGGGTTTTGCTTATAACTTTTAAACCAATCGACGGATTGAGATGAAATTTAAAACCAACCAGACATGGGGAACGTCAATGATATATGCTAAGCTTCAGCAGTCTCATTATTGTCATTCGAAAGTTAACGTGTTTATTATCTCGTAAATTCGCGAAAAACCCTTGCCGAAATTTACTCTTTTGCTCATAACTTTTGAACCACTGAACCGATTTGGCTGGCTTGCAATACCAGCCTGACCAGGTAAATACCCAACATATATGCCATACAGCAGCAGCATTTGTAAAGTCTTTCAAAAGTTAGCGTGTTTTCAACGGACAGATAGACGGACGGACGGACAGACATCGCTAGATCGACTTAAAATCGATCAAGTATCATGAATATATATACTTTATGGGGTCCTAGACCAATATTTCGATGTGTTACACACGGAATGACAAACTTATACTCTCAAAAAATAAACTAATAAAACGCCTGGTAAAATGCCTTGTAATCCCGTTCTACCAATATTTAACAATTTTCCTTGTTTTTTAACAAAAACTCTTGTACTTTGCTCAAACGTGAACTACAGTTTTATTTGTAATTTTACAAGTTCATTTTTGTAATTGTATTTTACCATTTTGAAAGGTTATTTTACAAAAAAAAAAAACGTAATTTTAAAACAAAGTTTTTATTACGAGGATTCTAGTTGAATTACAAAAAAAAACTGTTATTTTACAAAAATTATGTTATTCGAGGATTTATGTTGTTTAACAAAATAAACTTTTTTTTATTGGAAAATTTAAAAAAAAAAGTAAAAAAAATTTTGAAAAATTTTGAAAAATTTATTATGAGAATTCTAGTTACTTTACAAAAAAACAGTTATTTTACAAAAATGCTTTTATTACGAGGATTTATGTTGTTTAACAAAAACTTTTTTTTTGTAAATTTACCATTTTGGTTTGTAAATTCACCAGTTTTTTAAACATATTTACCATTTCTTCTTGTATGTTTACCATTTTTTTGGTATTTTTCCAGTTTTAAAACAATATTTTTATCAATAAAATTGGTTATTTTTCCAATTTTTAGCGCATTCAAAATTACGAGGAAGTCCTCATAATTTTATGAGAATTTTACCTACCTCCTATTTTATGAGAATAGCCTCCTAAAATCACGAGATTTTTTGTTAACTTTACAAGGTTTTTTTTGAGTGTATATACCCTCTATCACTAGAGTGGAGGTTATACAAAAAAATGTTTGTGGAAAAATAATTATGTTACGTTTTTTCACCATCAGGTGAAAAATTCTTTTATTCACCAGCAGGTGAGTTATTATCCAACCCGAGTAAAAATGTTTAGATATATTTTTATATATCACATCTTTTCCTAGATTTGAAAGATCAGTACTGATCCGAGTAGCATCAGTACTGATCCGAGATTTGAAAGATCAGTACTGATCCGAAAAATGGATCGCTAAGATTAGAGCATTTTTAATCGGACGGATACAATGTCATCCGGAAAATGGGTTTATATAATTAGATAATCCCATTTTTCGGATGAAATTGTATCCGTCCGATTAAAACGATTAAAGCGATCCATTATTCGGATAGCTAAGATTAGATCATTAGATTTTACAAATCAAAGTTGCAAACCTTTTGGATTTTAAGAAAATGAAAACAGTAATTCTTATCTGAGTTTTTGTTGGTCGTTAGCTTATATAGTCAAACTGAGGTAGCGTCCTGCATCATTTTTAAAATTAGACACCAGTCTAAAAACATTACCATTTTAAGAAACTACTCGGCGACTTATTTTTTTATTATTCAAGTTTATAATAGAATTTTCGAACTTTTAAAGGCCTAAATGGTTAAAATCTTTTTGCCATCGTGCATTTATTTTACCCAGGTTTGTAAGTGGTATCCAGAATGGCAGCTGACAAACTCCTAAAGTCCTGTGCCACAACGTTTCAATGTGTCTACTACTTTCATTTGTTTATGGCAAGTCTGTTTTCTCTGTTTAACCGAAAAATACAAAAATAATCATCAATACTATCATCCAACTTTGTTTGATTTGTAGCAACTCTTAGATGCAAAAAATTTCACAAAACTATTAAGCTGATTTTGAAGAAGAGCAAAAAATTAAAAACTAAAGTCCTTATCACTAAAGTGTTTTACTGCCTTTTAATTTTAACCAAAACTTATTCTTTGTTAACCTTATTACCTTTTTTTAATTGGTTTAAGTAGAGCTCTTTGTTTCTAACACCATAAGAACTAAAAATGACGTGTAAGTTGCAGAGTCAACAGAAAACAACATAACGTACAACACGAACAACATCACAATACAGAACACCACAATACCATTGAGTAGTTGGAAGAACGAGCGAAATAACAAAACTAAAAAGAAAAAAAAAACGCACAACTTAACTTTTCATTTGGCCCAGAACAAACACAATTCACCTAGCACTAACTTCAACTTTGTGTATTTAATAGAGAATTAAAAGAATTAATTCTTATGCGTATTTTTTTTAATTTTTGCATTAAATGATTAATCATGAAGTAAAACTAAACAAGGTTATCTTTTCAGTTGCTTCAGTTCTGATTACACAGTGCAAAAAATCAAAAATTTAGCTCATCTCACCTAATTTGAAAATTGAATTCTCGACAACACGAAAAAACACCTCCCTGAAATTTTAACAGCGATAAAAGGACATTCTAAACTTTAATAAAAAAATGTTGTTTTGGAAATCCATGGTGTCCTTGACAGGAGAAAAGGATATTCCAATATTGTTTAAAATTTTTTTTGGAAATTTTTTTTTGTTTATAAATTTTAAATCACCATAATTTTATCAACAATATTGTCACAGAAAGTTTTTTCGAACAACTTTCAGTTTCCGAGTAAAATTTGATTTTTTGTCAAAATTTTTAAAAAATTTAAATATTTGGCTCTCTAGCAAATTTGAAAATTTATTGCTCAACAATACGAAAAAACACCTTTCCTTTTTCATTTTAAACTATAATACAAAATTTTGTTTTTGGAAATCCATGGTGTCCTTCCCAGGAAAAAAGGACATTCAAATATGGTTTTCAAAATTTGTTCTTGAAATTAAAAAAAAAAAAAAATGTTTTCTAAATTTAAATTTTCATAATTTTATAAACAATACTGTTTTTATAAGTTTTTTTGTACGACTTACGATTTCCGAGCATAAAAATGTTAAAAAACTGTCTAAAAGTCAATATTGTCAAAAAAGCGCTTTTTTAATCGCCCATATCTTCCAAAATATTGATCCAAAAAAAAATATAGTTTTTAATCATTTACGAAGATCTTTCAAATAACCAAAAATAAACAAAATCGGTGACCAGTCAGTTAAGTTTCCCATGGATTTGCTCATATACATTTGCCTTTCCATGCAAAATGAATTAAAATATCGGTCGAGGACCGCATTAAGTTTATATATTAGGAGTCCATTTCTAAGACACTCTAGCTATATACATCCGTCCATCTGCCTGTGGTAAGAAAGATGCAGTCCAAACCAAATGATTTGTAAATTTGGTAAATGAGTGTATTTTTTAAGTGCAAAAAAGTTTTTTTTTACATTTTGTAGATTAAAAAAGATTCATCACCGTGGAATTTATTACTCTCACTTATTTTTTGTACATTTGTTTAACAAATGGAACGTTTTTATGTCAAAAGTTTAGACATATTGTTAGTGAAAAAGTTGTTTTGGTAAAAAAATAAAAAAAAAAATCATGAAAAACAAAATTATGATAAAAAAATAAGATGAAAACAAAATTTTTCATGAAAACAAAAGTTTTGGTGAAAAAAAAAAAATGAAAAAGAAGTTTTTGAAGAAAAAAATGCCTGCGAATTTTGTACTCTTGCCCAAAACATTAAATCATGATAATGTTTTGCGGAAGATTTGGGTGTTTTTTTTTTGAAAAAAATAATGTTACATTACTTTGCTATTCCATGAAAATCGAATTGAAATATCAGTCGAGGACCCCATTAAAAAACCAAAAGAGCTGTACATTTCGTAAGTGAGTGCAAAAATAAGTGCAAAAAGGTGTTTTTACATTTCGGAGAGTACAAAAGATTCAGCACCAAAGAATATAATACTCTCACTTGTTCTATGTACATTTGATGAACAAATGGAAATTTTTTATGCGAAAAGCTTAGACTTGGTGAAAAAGTAGTTTTGATTTTTTTCACAAAAAACAAAATTATATTAAAAAAAATTTAATGAACCCAAAATTTTTGGTGAAAAAAAATTTTGATGAAAAAAAGTTTTTGATGAAAAGAAAAATTTTTTGATGGAAAAAAATTGATTTAAAAAATTTGATGAAAAAAAAAATATAATAAAAAAAAATTTGTAAAAAAAAAATTTTTGATGAAAAAAAAAACTTCATAAAAAAAAATTAATGAAAAAAAAAAATTGATGAAAAAAAAAAAATTGATGAAAAACAAAAAAATTAATAAAAAAAAGAGAATTTTGACGAAAAAAAATTTTAGATGAAAAAAAAATTAATAAAAAAAAAAAATTTTGATGAAAAAAAAAAATTTTATGAAAAAAAATAATTTGATAGAAAAACAAGTGTGAGTGTTAAATTCGGCTGTGCCGAATCTATTATACCCTCCAACACGTTAAAAAAAACAGGGGCGTCTTTTTTTTGGGGGGGGGGGGTTACGTCGGTGGGAGACAACCTTCCTGGATCCAACTGCAAGACTTTGAACTTGTTTTGACATAAAAATGTTTTGTTTGCTAAGCAAAAGTACAAAAAACCTTAAAAAATTGTTTTTTTAGAGGTTTGTTTAGTTCTTAAGAGGGGAACTTTTTTCCCTTGATCCGATTTTGCCCATGTTCGAACTTAACCAGCCCAATACCATAAGACATATTCGTGCCAAATTTCAGGAGTCTAGCTCTTTTACTTTGGACCATATCGTGTCTTCCACAGACGGACAGCCGGACAGACGGACGGACATCGCTAGAATGTCTTAGAATGGATCACTGATCAATAATATATATGGGGCATTCCATGTCAAATCGGACACTTTGAAATTTTTTTTTTTAGATTTTCCCAATTTGTTTACAGTTTTTGTAAATTTGTTTTATTTAATCAGCTTCTACCGGTCCAATGGTGCGTCCGAGAGGGGTCATTAGTGAGACCGACCCCTATTTCTTTTTACCCTACATTTTTGTTAAATTTTTATAAAATTTACTCCAACTGTTATTTGTATGGGAGCCTACTTAGGGAGTGGAAACAGGGCGTAGGTATGTTTGTAGGGTAAAAATAAATGGGGGTCTGTCTCACTAATGACCCCTCTTGGACGCACCATTGGACCGGTAGAAGCTGATTAAATAAAACAAATTTACCAAAAATAGGGACCGCCTTAACAATTAGAGATAAAGGGTAGGTGTTTTCAGAGAAAATGTTTGGACTAAAAAAATATTGTGGGTCGGTCATACATTTTGTTGCTCTAAGGGCACTATTAGGGCAGTTAGAGCGGTTGGAGCTCATTTTAAAAAATGTCGTTTTGTGTGGGAACCCCCTTAGAAATTGGAGATAGGGTATTAGTTTGTTCCAAAGAAATGCTACACTCAAAAAAAAAAACTGTAATGTTAGCAAAAAAAGCTTGTAAACCTACAAGAAAATTTGCTGATTTTGAACCCACAATTTTTTTGCTAAAGTTAGCAAAAATGTTTTGCCAATAATTAGTTAACAAAAAAATTTTTTTTTTTGACACATTTGAGGACCCCATTGGGTTCGGACCCGATAGGTCCAGACCCCGATGGGCCTAGACCTAGTTGGGTTCCTTAAAAATCGTCATAGTTTTTGATCCAAAATTTGTGTCCGTTTCGCTCTACCTTGCTTAGTTTTTGAGATATGTGATTTTAGGGGACCACTGGGGTCTTGAGAATTAAAAAACTCTATAACTTAAAAAATATTACTCGGAGAGCTTTGGACTATTTTGCGGTATTGAGGTACGTATTGAGGGCTACAAAAATGCTTTTGGACTTTTTGTTGTGTCGGCAATATTTACCGAGATATGAACATTTTAAAATTTTCGGGAATGCTAACTTTTTTGGATCCAAAGTTAGGGCCCATTAGGGTCCACACATGTGAAGAGGACCCGCGAAAGTATGGAGATTCTAAGAACCAAAAATGCCCTCCATTTTGCTCTATCTGGCTTAGTTTCCGAGATAGAGCCATTTTAAGTTTTCTGAAAATAAAAAAAAAATTATTTTTGCTAATGTTAGCAAAAAATCTTGTAAAAATGTTGTCAACTCAATTTCAAATCTTAGCAAAAGAAATTAGTTCAACGTTTGTTTAAAATTGCTAATGTGCTAAATGAAGTTTACAAGAATTTTTTGCTAACATGCTAATCTCAACTAAAAATTTGCTAAAAGTTAGCTAACTAGCATTAGCAAAAAAAAAATTAGTAAATCTACTAACGTATTTTTTGAGTGTAAGACGTAAAAAAAAGTTATGGGTAAAAAACTTAGCGTTAACGGACAAACTGCGTTTTTTTAAAATCCGATATCTTTTGAACGGGTTCTCAAAAAAAATCTGAAAATTTTCCATGAAGAATTTGTCAAGAGTATTTAATACTGTTAAAAAATTTGGAAAATCTAAAAAAATTTAAAGTGTTCGATTTGCCATGGAATGGCCCATACGCACCTACCGTGTTTGGAGCCTAAATTAAAAAAAAAAACTGTAATATTACAAAAAAAAAAAAAATTACAAATTTTTTGGCACGATAAAATTACAAAGAGGTTGCGTAACTTTACTAGATTTTTTGCTACCGCCTATTTTACGAGAATTTCTTTTAATTTTACAAGCTTTTTATCAATAATTTTGTAATTTTACAAGACAAAAAATTATAAATTTACAGTTTTTTGGCGCAATAAAAATTACAAGGAATTCTCGTGAATTTACTAGATTTTTTTTGTAAAATTATATAAGAAATTTGTAAAATTACAAAAAAATTTTAAAATTACAAAAAAAAAAATTAAATTTCGATCCAAATTTGTTTGTTAAAAAATAAGGAAAACTGTCAAATATTGGCAAAATGGGATTACGATGGGTTTTCTAGTAATTTGGCAAGGTTTCTTTTTTTGTGTACCTACCGTGTTTAGAGCCTATTAAACGACTTAATTCTTTCAAACTCTTCCTTATACAAACACACTAACACACAAAATAAGTATGTATTCTCGCTGACTTTAAATATAGCATATGACTTAAGGCAAAGTCTGTGTTTAACGGCATTGTGGCAGCAGTCATATACTTTGAAACCAAAAAAAAAATGTTGGAGGAAATTTTTTTTTAAGAAACAAAGAGCTGATTTAGTTCAACATAAATCTGCCACAAGAAAAGAAATTGTAGAAAAATAGTTGGGAACGAAAAAAATAAGGTCTACATAGAAAGGAGAATAAAAAAATTATACACGATTTAAAGAATGCAAAAATGCCTTAAGTAAAGCCAACAAACTAAAACTGTCTAAGTAAAAAAAAAATAATATTTTTTTTTCATGAAAATAAGCTTGTTTTATTTCTTTTCTATATAAATATATAAAATTTTTAATGTTAAATATATTTTCAACCTTTTTTCAAATGGCTTTTGTGAGATATATTTCGGTTTTTTTTTTAATGTATATGAATACATATCTACACATAAAATCCTTTAAGGAATATTTTACAAAAATAAAGTTTATTTTTTTGTGGTTTAGAAAAGTTTTTAATTTATTTATTTTAATTTATGTTTCCTTTTTTATGCTTAAGGAGAATGTATGAGTTCTTTACTTACTAAAATACCTGGGGAGAAAAATAGGAACACCACAATGAAAACTCTAATTTTCTAAGAATCCGTATGATATCAAAGCACTGGAACAACTTTGTAGAAAAATAACGTTGGCTCAGTACTTTAAATACAAAAAAATTGAATGCTTTGCCGGCCCTAAACAACTGGAGCTTTGTTTTAAGTACCTCTAATTCAAAAAACAACCATATTTTACCAGTACTTTGTACTGTGCAACATTTTAAAAGAGTTTTTATTTATTTTTCTTCACAAGAATGACTTGAAAGTACCTCCACATTTTTTTAAGGTGTACTTGAAAAAAAAACTCTTGTTAAGCTCAACTACAATAATATATAGAAAAGAAAATGTAAGAGTATATGTTTCTACTTTTAAAGTATTATTTATAAAACTATTGAACAACTTAGAAAACTAGTCAGGTCAAACTATAAAGTAGTTACATTGGTTTAGTTGTTACTATCTTGTTTAAGAGTTGTTACAAAAAATAAAAAGTAACAAGAGCAACAAGAATAGAAATTACAAAATATATATAAGGATTTCAAGGATATTACATGAACTTATCCTTAATTGAATTTGACCACAAACAAACATTAGTTTTCAATGTAGAAAAACATACAATAGATATGTAGACAGAAGAACTATTTCTATGAAAATATTATTTTTAAAATGAGATAACTTCATTTAATTTTACGAAGAAGTACAGTTTTTAAATAAACCATTCCTATTATTTTGAAATAAATAAAAACTTCAGCAAAACCAATATAATGTGACGAGCCATCTTTATCATGAAATATAACGATTTTTACAATATATGTACAGTAGGGGTATAACCAAAATAAGAACCTATCATTACGGTATGGGCAATGTTATACTGATATTAAAAATCGATATCAGGTGTCATTTCGGTCCAAAAACCTTCGGCACCGAATGCAATTTCTAAAACACCAAACATTTTTTTTTTTTAATTTTTATTACAAAGTAAAAAAATTAAAACAAGCTTAATTAAATAACTTATACATTATTGTTGTACATTATAAACTTCAAATTGAGAGTTCGTGTTGATTTACAGAACGAAAAAATGTCTTGAACAACTTTCACCGCCCGCTCAGCGCATATATTGCTGCGCTGCTGTTTAAAAAATCTTGATGGCTCCTTAACCCAGTGTCGAAGAAAACAGTTGTGAGCGTTATTAAATGTTTCCAATGACTGACTTAAAATTTCAAAGTTTTTTTCATCATAAAAATGGTCCGAAAACCAAACGTCATACCATGCTCCACAAATAAATTCACAAATTGGTTTTAATTCAGTTCGGTAATTTGGAATAAGTATATATGCTAAAATTGGTAGTATAGCACGAGAGTTCCAACGAGCATTGCTTATTGGGGGTATAGATTTAAAATGTATGAATGGAAATATGTTATTTTTTTACACATGATAATGTTCTTAGGCTGGTGTCTAATTATAAAAAAGTTGCAGGACGCCACCTCAGTTCGACTATATAAGCTAACAATTAACGAAAAAGAAAACAAGAATTACTATTTTCATTTTCTTAAAACCAAAAATTTTAATAACTTGGGTTTGTAACTTGGATAATAATTCACCTCGTGGTGAATAAACCCGTTTTCACCAGCTGGTTAAAAAGTAACATAATTGTTTTTCAACAAAAAAAATTTTTCATCAATTTTTTTTTCATAATTTTTATTTTTCCTCATTTTTTTATAAATTTTTTTTTTTTTTTTATTAAAGTTGTTTTTTCACAAATTTTTTTTCATCAAATTTTTTTTTTCATCAATTTTTTTTTTTCATCATTTTTTTTTTTTTTTTTCATTAATTTTTTTTTTCATCAAATTTTTTTTTTTCATCAATTTTTTTTTTTTTTTTTCAAAAGTTTTTCTTCATAAATTTTTTTTGTTTTTTTATCAAATTTTTTTTCATTAATTTTTTTTTCATCAAATTTTTTTTTATCAAATTTTTTTTTTCCATATTTTTTTTCATCAATTTTTTTTATCAAATTTTTTATTATCAATTTTTTACTCACCAAAAAATTTTTTTTTCATATTTTTTTTTTTCATTTTTTTTACATCAAAAATTTTTCCTTTTCATCAAAATTTTTTTTTTTCAAAAACTTTTTTTCATCAAAATTTTTTTCACCAAAAATTTTGGGTTCATTAAATTTTTTTTAACATAATTTTGTTTTTCGTGAAAAAAAATATTTTTTTCCAAAACTAAGCTTTTCGCATAAAAATTTTCCATTTGTTTATCAAATGTACATACAACAAGTGAGAGTGGTATATTCTTTGGTGCCGAATCTTTTATACTCTCCAAAATGTAAAAACACCTTTTTGCACTTATTTTTGCGCTCACTTACTCACTTTTGGTTTTTTAACGGGGTCCTCGACTGATATTTTAATTCGTTTTGCATGGAATACCAAAGTAATATAACATTATTTTTTCTAAAAAAACTTTGCTTTGGCAAGTTCACCCAAATCTTCCGCAAAATATTATCATGATTTAATGTTTTGGGCAAGAGTACAAAATTCGAAGGCATTTTTGTAATATCTGTATGCTTTGCCGAGCTCATACAAATATTGCATGTCATCACGCCATTTTATATTTTTAGATTCGATGCGTTCTTCATTTTGCTTGTAATTTATTTTTAAATAATCGTAATCACTAATTAATTCATCAACAAAATTGTCTGAAATATTTGGGGATGATGTTTTTCCGTCTAGCACCTCATCCATTATATGCCTTAACACTAAATCGAGTACATGGCGTTGGCAACCAATATATTGTGGGGGTGGAAGTTCAATTGTTTTAAAATAGTTTTGAATTTGAGTAATAACTCCATTTTTTCCCCCCGTGTTTACGTTTGTGGTATCAGTTATTATCATTTTAATTGATTGCCATAAATCAAATTGATCTAGAGTTTCTTTTATTCCTTTAAAAATGGTCGATGCTTTTCCGTCGTCTACAACTAAAACCGCTAATTTTATTTCTTTTGTTTCATTTTTCAAAACTATAACCTGAATTTCTTTTTTGCCAATCTTTTTCCCATCAAAGTGTAAACACCAGCTTTCATTTTTTAGAGTACTTTTTTATTCTTGTAGCTTTTGTTCTGCCTGTTTAATCACTGCTTTATAAATAGCGGGTTGCGATGGTGTTGGAATATTAATACCCGAATCCGCCAACTGTTTGCAAATTTTGGAAGCTTTTACAATAACATTACATAAAATTGTTTGCTTTTTTTGTTTGAATATTGACTTTTTTTTTTGTGGAGTCCTTCCCCAAAAAATATTTGTGGGAACATCTAAGAAGTTAATATTAATAAAAATATATGTATTTTTACGTTATATTTTTGTCGCATAAATTGTAATATAAATTTTTATGGTGGGTATTGTTCCCTTGTACCGTTTTTTTGGTTTCTTTTTTTGGAATGCAAGGAATCGCCATTTCATAAAAAAAACACGAAATGCAAAGACCAGCATGGCTTTCGACGTTAGAATTATGGATTTCCTGTAAAACTGAAAAAAATTATAAGCTAAAACTTCATCGCGATCGGTGCCGAACTTTCGCGAAGAAAGGAAGGCACATTTCTTCATATTTTTTTATGCACTATCTCACTATGATAGGTCCTTTTTGATATTTGCAAAAAAATGCAAATGGTTATATCCCTAATGTACAGAGAACCCCGGTTATAACGAACTCCGAGGGACCAGTAAAAATAGTTCGTTATAAGCGAAGTTCCCTATAAGCGGAGTATATTTTGTATTAACCTAGTTTTATTTCCAAAAAAAATGTTCCAATTTTGTTTTATTTGACGTTTTTTTGAAAGTAAACTACTTACTGAGAAGAAAACATTAAAAATATAAATAAATTTTATCAAAATAATAATATTAACCAACAATTTCAAACATTTGTGAGTTTGGTAAACATAATTGCCTCAAATTTCAAAATATTTATGGGAGTTCGTTATAAAAGGTAAATATACATGAAATTGTGTTCGTGGGACCATAATAAGTAGTTCGTTTTAACCGAGGATTCGTTATAACCGATTTCGTTATAAAAGAAGTATTTTGTGTGAAAATTGTTGCCAAAACGTCGGGACTTTAGAATTAGTTCGTAATAACCGAGAATTCGTTATAACCGAGTTTGTTATAATCGAGTTCGACTGCATAATACTATCCTCTAATCACTTTTTGATTTAAAAATTGACTTGGCATATTTTCAAAATAAATCGCAAATATAAACAAAACATTTTCTTCCCATCTACATATTATTACAATTTTTGCACACCTCGACCGAACCAACTTTAACCTGAAGTTGCGAATACTGTAAATAAATGTCTTTTTTGATTACACCGTCCGACAAAAATGAAAAAACAGTCTTTGAACACCAACCGGATAATATACGTTAAAAACTAGAGACTAAATGTTTCCGAACATTTGGAAATCAACTATTATATCGACTAGAACTAGGCTGAATATTTTTAAGTCTAAGTAATGTTCTATCAGTATTGCTCTATAGATGCAAAACCTAACTGACAACAACTGCACTGAACTGCAAACTGCAGAGCTTTGCAAACCGTTGCATGTGTTATATTCTTAAAATTTTGATGGCCAAATTTGTGACCGAATTGTACAGAATATGCCACATTGAGAAAGTGTCCCAACGAAATAAGCCATCAAGCCCTAGATTTGAACTAACAAGGCAGTAGAAAAAGAGGTCGGCCAAGTTCACTTAAAAAAGCTTGCTTAAAGATATTGAACACAGCGAAAAAAGCTGAAACGACAAGTTTGATGTTCAATTTTGTGATCTTTTTGACGAGACATACAACCTTAACTACCTCATTTCAAAAGTATATTCGATTTTGTGTTTTTTTGTAGCACAGTGTTATTGTTCATTATATTTGGAGTAGCTTTATTCTAGCTCGAGGTCATTATTTCCTTTACTAATTAAAACTATTATATGATATTCTCATAGAATAATTTTCAAGAAAATTATTTTTTTTTTGTTTTAAATTTATTTATGTTGGTCATGTTTTGGAATTTTTCAGATTCCATTGTCAAGATTATTTAGCAAATATGAAAACCCTATACTACAAGTAGCAAAGGGATCTCAAAGAAAAATCGTTAATGATCAAATTTAAATATTAATGCATGTGCGACTCTACTCACATTGGGAATTAGAAGTAACGGTATTTTTTAGGGTCTATTCTCTAACAAATTGTAAAAAACACCGCAAAAAAGGGGACATAATTTTTTTAAGAGCATATTTTTTTTTTTTGTTTTTAGAAATTTTTTTCCGTTTTTAAGGGCATTTTTTTAAGCGCATAAAACATGTTTTTTAGAGCATATTTTTGGTTTCCCTGGTAATTACCTTTAAATAACAATCATACGCAACGGTGCACAGTGGTTTATTTTTAATTATTATTATTTAGTAAGTAGATACTGAACCAATTGCAGCTAAATTCATGCCGGTTATAGCGAAATTTGAGCTTAAGATTGGAAGCTGGACACTACATGTCAAATAACTAGTATACAAAAACTTTAATGCTTTAAAATCACCAACTTTAAATGCGTGTAAAAAAATCTAGCGGTGAACTAAAAAAAGACTTGCGGGCTTTGTTATGTAAAATTTCAACTTTGATTTGTTTTTTGTTT